>VXBR01000461.1:606356-737060 GCA_013400215.1 Cisticola juncidis | reverse complement strand
TGGGAGGAGGGTGGGGTTGCATTCTGAGCTCAGAGCTCTTTTAATATGCTAATGGATGCTCTGTGCTTTCCCCTGAGGGGATGGGGGACTGTCTCCCTGTGGAGCTAGGAGCTAGGAGACAGCCCAGCCCCACCCGACCAGGGAGTTTGTTCATAACAAAGGAGAATCCTGCAGAGCCCGCCGGGCCGGGGGAGATCCCGGTGCCAGGAGAATCCTGCAGAGCCCGCCGGGCTGTGCCGGGCCGGGGGAGATCCCGGTGCCAGGAGAATCCTGCAGCCGGGACCAGCACCGAGAGCAGCAGCCGGGGCCAGGGGTGGCCGCTGCCATCCAGACCAGGAGCGGCCGGGATTGCATGGCCGGGATCAGCCACGACTGCCTCGGCACGGCTCACGATGGACTTTGTTTGCTTGGCTGCTCTCAGCCAGCCGTGCTGTGGGCAGAAGGACACAAACAGCAGCAGCATCTTTCCTTGTTTTCGGTGCTCCATGTGAAGGAAAGCTCTAGGTAAAGCCAGCGGCCAGCACGGCTCTAAGGTGGCCAGCAGTGACAGACACGGCGAGCCATCCCTCTGCTGCAGAGCCTGGATGAGATCAGCCTTTTGGCATTGCAGAACCCTATAAAAGATTGTTTTGATTGATAAAGCTTGAGAACAGATGGACTTGTGAGTGCCAGTTCTCTCCCCAGTCAAAAAAGGGAAGGGGTGGGGACATGTGGGGATAACAACATGAGAAACTGAGGTCACTAAAGGAATCAAATTCCACATAAGAAGGGATTGAGGAGATACCTTATTCTTGGGCTGAAATTCTTTTATGAAGCTATGGTGAAGACGTGTTTTTTATATATTGTACTTGGGGAGGATTTGTCCCCTGTAAATTCATGGAAGGCATTGGGGGAATTTAGCGTTTCACCTAAAGTCATGAGCAGATGCACCAGTGTTGGCATTGNCATGAGCAGAGGCACCAGTGTTGGCATTGAGCAGATGTTGAAGTAGCTGTAATTCAATGAGAAGCTTGAACAGAAAATGAGATAAATGAGAAACCTTGTGCTGGAAATTAAATGGGAAGACCTCTGTTTCCAGAAATGGATGAAAAGAACTTTTGTTTTTATGCTAAAACAGCTCATCATTAAAATTGCACCCCAATAAGTTGGCATAGCCCATGAAAGCAGCTTTGGGAAAGCTGCAAAGATGGAAGGGATTTTTCACACCACAAACAGATTTTCCTTCCTGAACAACTAGTTCACTGTGACATTAAAGCCATGAGAGAACTGTTTTTCTTGTAAAAAGTCTCCACAGCACAGTAAGAGAGATTCCTTTCCCTAGAAGAACTGATGAAAAACTATTTTAGAAATTATAAACTGACCTAAGTCTCAGGTTTTGTCTGTATACATGGTCAGTGGGAAGAAGGGGAAGACTGTGGGAGGAGGAAATGTATTTGGAAAGTTTTATTCTGATTCTTATTACTTATTTTCTTTCCTTTCAGTTCTGTTTAAATAAAGTTTCTTTATTTCTTTGAAGTTTAAGCCTGCTTTGCTCTCCTATTATTTCTTATCTCACAGCAGAAAAAGAATAAATAATTCTAGTTAAAAACACTTCAGNTTAAAGCCATGAGAGAACTGTTTTTCTTGTAAAAAGTCTCCACAGCACAGTAAGAGAGATTCCTTTCCCTAGAAGAACTGATGAAAAACTATTTTAGAAATTATAAACTGACCTAAGTCTCAGGTTTTGTCTGTATACATGGTCAGTGGGAAGAAGGGGAAGACTGTGGGAGGAGGAAATGTATTTGGAAAGTTTTATTCTGATTCTTATTACTTATTTTCTTTCCTTTCAGTTCTGTTTAAATAAAGTTTCTTTATTTCTTTGAAGTTTAAGCCTGCTTTGCTCTGCTATTATTTCTTATCTCACAGCAGAAAAAGAATAAATAATTCTAGTTAAAAACACTTCAGTGTTTTTAACCAGACAGGACTGAAAAGTAAGTTGGTAAACTCACCCCTGAATCCTCTCTCTCTACTGCAAATCCAGTCTGTCATCAACAGTTTTGGAGTCTTTTTACTTTTGTTATGAAACAGCAGTTGCATTTTTTGGCATTTACCAAAAAGGTATTGTAATGCTCCCCCTTCTCTTCAAAAATTAAATCTTAAATCTTAAATTTTCAAAAAAATATTATGACTATGCCTGTGGTAAATAATTCTTAATCCACATTAATTGGTGCATTGGCTGGGACATTGAAAAATTAGTGTTTCCACCTGGTTTTGACATGCAACTGCCACATAAACTCACTTTGCACCACTAAGTTGAGCCTGTATTACCCTTGGAGTGTTTTCTCCTGGTCTTTAACATGTGAAGCCTTCATTAATTTTTCTCTCCTCTGCCCAGCTGTGGCAGGGGAGGGTGAGTGAGGGACTTTTGTGGGTGCCCAGAATTTGGCCAGTGTTGAACCACAACAAGCAGCAATGGCCTGATAGTGAAAACCATCCAGGAGTGCACACACACACACCTGAACCAATTGGAAGTGGTAGCAAAACCCCACTGACTTGTAGCAAACCGAGGTTTTAAATCTCACATTTAGCAATTCAGCTGCAGAGCTAGTGGCAAAAAAACCAAGGTATTTGTATGCAACGCTGAGATGGGACAACAACCCTGGCAGTGAGCACAGAACAAAGGGGTGTTGAGCTGGATCCAGAGGCGCTGCACAATACAGCGGCTGCGTTTGTGCAGTTAGCCCGTGGTGACGTGAGCCACGGATAATAAAGAGCCGTCTGTAATCCCACACAGCAGCGGCAAGGCGTGTGAGGAGCTGTGGCCCCGAGGGCAGAATTCCTTAAAGAAAAACAATCCTGTCACTTGACATGTGCTTGGTGTCTGTGTGGCCAAGCAAACAACTCAGCCAAACACCTGGAAACATCATGGGATTGGTGAAAACAGATGTGTGACTAACAGGAGGATCCTGCAAACCCAGTTTCCTTTTTATTACTTTCAAAAGTGCCCGTCATTTTCCCAATGCACTTATTGGTGCAGAAAGACCCATATAAATTTTTTTTTTTTGTTATCAAATTCATTTTTTTAAATAAATGAAGTGTTCTACTCTCACTGAGGGCCAGATGTGTGTGGATTAATGTGAGCAAGAAGTTTATCAGAAAATATTAGCTCACTTATCAAGACTTAAATCTCAGCCAGCATATGTTGTCCTTTCATTCATCTGTGAAAATGCTTTAATTGAGTTGCATGCTTTGTTCTTTTGTGAATCCTTACAGAGACAGATGTCATTTTGGCTAGCTTTACAGAAAAACAACAGCTTCCTCCTCTCTGCCACTCCTATGACAGCTCAACAGTGGGTTGCTGCAGGGTGACAGGCAGGAGGCCATGGAAAACAGAAGAATTTCAGTTTCAAGTCCAGGAGACTACAGTCAATATTTTGAATCTCCCTAAGAGATCTTGAGTATTGGTTGTTCTCCAACTACCAGTAAATTGAAAGAGATTGGAAATTGTCACCCTGGTTTTGAAGACTTTTCTAAGCCTTCTGTAATGTTGTTCATACTGGAGTCAGAAATGTTACTTTATCACACTTTCTACTATAAACAATGGCCATGTTTTGCTATCTTTCATTGTTTACATATTTCTAGGTGGGAGGAGAAAGGCGATTGACTATTGGCTCGACCAATGGGGATTGAGAGGTGGAATTCCATCCTCCACAGGAGAGGATGTGAGGATTCCATCCTCCAATCCACAGGCCCCATAGGAAATGTATAAAACTGAGTTTTGTAAATAAACTCTCCCTTTTTTCCTGCTTCTCTCACCAGCGTGACCTCGTGTGGTTCTTTCTGTGTCCACTGTGACAGGAGACCACTGATCTGAAGGATTTAAACACAGCAAAACCTAGAACCTGAGATTTTGTTCTCTTTCTATGTCCATGTATAGGTAGCTTGGTAAGTTCACAGTCTCTTATGTAAAACTAGCTTGTGAAGGAGACTAATTCCTTCAGCACACCGTGTTTTCAGTGATGGCTGAAACATTCCTACTTCCAGGAAGTAACTGATTCTATGACTAGGTTTGTCTTGGTTCTCACAAGGAAACAATAATTTAATTGAACTGTTAATTCAATCATCATCCCCGTTGTCATTTGCCATTTTTTTAAAGTTGTTTTGATGGGACCTGTAGTGGTTACTGCTGGTATTTAAAAATCCTGAATTAATTTGTCTTTTGATTCATGCAAAGATTTTTAAATGAACAAGGAAAGATCTTTCCAGGAGAGAAACACTGGCAAAAAACCAAAAAAAACAAAAAACCAAAACCAAACAAAACAAAAAAACAAACAAACAAAAATTATTGAAGTGTATTAGGCTTATCACTCACTTTGCACTTGTCAGCTAAGCTGGTTTTATAGGAATTTTCTTAAATAAAGGACACATGAGGAAGTTAATTCCTAGAAATGTCCTGTGCTCAGCATCGAGAAAACATCTCTAAGTCTGGACAGGTCAAACTAGAATGTTTACTGCTCAGTCTTATCAGACAGGGATTAGAAAAGGATTTGGAAAGAAACATTGTTTACATTTAAGCAGGCAGCACATAAGCTTCCCAGATTGTTGCTTTGCCAGGCACACTCTACTCCCATCCCATGGTGGGCAGAGACGGTAGCAGCTCTGGAACAAGAGAGCCTGACCCTAAGATGTCTGTATTTTGATGGAACTGTGGACATTTCCAAAATATATACATTCTATATGAGACAAAATGTAAAATAAAATTGCCCCCTAGAATAAGATTTCTTCAAATCATTCACCTCAAACTAAAATATACTATTCTGTTTTGATTTAAACTTTTAAATAATATGTATCACATCCTTCAAATGTATTCTTTTGCTTTGAATAGAAGCATTAGTGCTTTAAATCCTTATGCTGCTGAGGAAAAAGCATTTGTGAATAGAGTGAATAGTACAATTGAGTGAGAAAGGAGCTAGGTCACTAATGGATACTTAAAAGCAACTCCACCATTTATAAATTGCGTCTGCTTGGAGAACCCATCATGTGAAATGTCTCTTCTGACTATGACAACAAATCACTCCTTTCTTTTCCTGCACATCTATGGCCTAGGAGTAAAGTGGTGTGGACCCACTTCTGTCCCTTCCAGCCTTACCCATTCTGTGATTCTATGATTTACAGTGGTAGATCTTTTCAAGAGAAATGAATTAAGTATTTTCCTTCTGAACAAGAAAATAAAAACTGTATCCTTTTCTGTCCATTAGCCTTTCTGTCCATGTCTTGGCACTCAGAGCCCATGACAAGACTCCTTCAAGGCTCAACTGTGTAATCATTCTTGGGTTTGGGAGCTCCTGGTGCTCTTTCTGGTATGCAGAACTACTTTTAGAGGAGGTCACAGTTTTAGTTAGTCTTCAATTAACATATCTTTACTTGCATCAAACTCCAGATTTAGTCCATTATGTCTGATTTTTTAATATCTGCAGTTGTAGTTCATCCAGTGTGAGGCTGCTGACTGCCTCATTGTAGAAACTTGGCTTTTTAAACTTTTTTCCCTTCTCATTTGTCCCTATACTGACCACGCTTCAGGGCTCAAAGCATTGTTGTTATACAGAATGGTCTTCTCATAAGAGAGAAATTCTGTCACCCTTCCTGCTGAAGGGGGAGTTTCTTCAGGGATGTCTGTTTAGCTCTTGGAGAGTCAGCTGCTTGGCTGACTAGGACTCTAGAAGACATTAGGGAATCATGAAAGTACACACTTTGAGAAGAAGAGTTGAATCATCACTCGCCAGCTACAGGCCTTTTTCTGACATGTTATGGACATCTCTGACATCTGGGGCATAGGGGACAGGCTGATGGCACACTGTTGAGGAGAATGGGTCTCGCCCAACATCACACCAATCCTCTGTGCCTTGTTCCAACACCGGAAAAGTGAGATTTTGTATCAGATCAGCTATTTTCATTTGAAGGAGAATCCTAGTCTAACCCTCCTCTATTTGATTTTTCTGGACTTGAACAGAGATCAGACCTATCAACAACAAGGTCTCAGGGTAATTTTTGTATGTCTTTGGCAGATAAGTGCTATTACCAGGCATCTTACATTGGCATACAGAGCCACGGGAAACTTGCAAACTGCAAGGGAAAGATCAGCAAACTGCAAAAGGCTGAACACCTGCCTGTTTAAGTCCTTTGGGTTTAAACAAGGGACAAGAGCCCTCTATTTTATTTTGTTTGGTCTTGGGTAAAATGAAGAACTTCTACTGGATCTCACCTGACCTATTAAAGGCAAGTTCACACTACTCATGTAACTTCATGTTATTGGCTTGTTCTGCTGTACTACATAATTTGTGGCCTTTCCAATACTGAAAACACACCATCTGTAGCCTGGGCTCCTCATGGAAAGGGATAGGGCTTATTGATCTAGAAAATATTTGTTTCCTGGCTTCCTAAGGGGATGTGATTGTCAACTTCTGGCCTTATCTTGTTGCTAATACTTTGCCATGATGGCTTGTAATGTGCACGTTACCTCAAAATTTCTTTATTTTCTGTCTCTTGGTGTAGACCAAAAAATGGTCAGTTTTGTAATGTTCTTGAAGGAATTAATAAATTTGTGCCATCAGAAACATCTGTGACCTCATGGCCCTCAAGACATTACTGGGGCCTTCCCCCCAGTGTCAGTCTTACCTCCTGAAGGACTACAGAGGCAGGACATACAGGAGGAAAACACACAGGTAACATGAAATATAGAAAAGAAGAAAAAATGCTGGTAGATTTGTGAAACTACTTTTGAAGACAGTGTGTTGCAGGTGGAGAGATGCACCTCACTTGCAAGAGAGAAGACGCAATGTGCTTTGTTGATGTAGCAAATTTCAGCAGTTGATGTGGTTGTGTTTTAACAAGTTTTGATGGCAAGGTGCACTTGATTATTTACAGCATAGAGGGCAAAGTAAGACAAAGCTGTCAGGGTGGCTCATTCATTGAGCCACCAGTTTCAGACAGGGCCCCCTTGCTTTCTAAACTTCTCAGAGATGAGTTCAGGTGGGGCTGGATCCAATCCCAGCAGCCCAGGCTTGGACAGCGGTTCATGTCTGAAGGATTGCACGTGCACAATTGAGCCTTTGTGTCACTCAGCTGAGGTGTCAAAGTCTAGCATGCAGTTAATCACTTACTGAGAGTGTGCTGCTGCAAGGAATCCCCGCCCCTCGAGGTGTCCCCTGGACAGATATTCCTGCTCAGGAGGAGATCCTGGTGCAGCCCTGCAGGACAGCCCTGGGCTGCCCCTGGCTCTGGCTCACAGCCACGGCTGCACAGCAGCAACGTGTGCAGGTCCTGGTGCAGACAGCCCTTGGCTGCCAGGTTTATGCAGGGCCCAGAGCCCAGGGTGAGCTGGGTGCAGCCACCACAGCCCCCAGTGGCTTCAGCTGGGGCTGGGGGGAGCACATCACCACATAGGTCAGGGAGAAGAATGGATTTTGAAAAAGGATGCACACAGGGCCTTGAGCAGATGCACTCAGAAGAACAGAATTAATGCCATGTAGGCATGAAATCATGCATTGTGCTGCTGTGCACTGGAAATACAGCTAGTTCCAGGCATGGCCGTCCTCATCTTCATAGAAGCTCTGATGGTTTCCAGTTGGATTCATGAGAACCTGAGTATTCTGTGCTGGTGACAGGATTTCTCACCAGTATCTGCTAAATCATGCAGCACATGAGAGGCTGTGGTGGTGCACACAGTGCTTGGGGGATGCTGACAGCAGGCAGACAGCCCCTGGCTCTGGTGTGTGCCTGGAGCCACACTCCACACTCACCTGCAGCAGTCCTCTGCATGAGGGCTAGTGGCAAGTGAGCAGGAGCTCAGAATTCACCTATAGGTCTTGTTTTTAACCTTATGGTTGTGTTTTCTTCTGGAATTTTAGTCTTTATTAATGTAATCACTATTTATCCTTAGGAAGAAAATATTCAGATAAACTTTTCCCATTTCTATAATCACATATTACTTGCCAATTCAAACCCATCTTGCAAGTTCAAGCTTGATAAGTTTTGTTTTGTTTTTTTTAATAAATTCTGTAGGTCATAAACCCCTTGGTCATTCCCCCCCACCCCAGTGAGTATATTCTAAGCCAAAGAGTTATAAGGCCAAAGTGACATTGAATGATACCAGTCAAACTCTAGATGTGACAACCTTTTCAAAACTAGATAAAAGTTCTGGTTCAAAGGTGCTCCAAGTTGTTTCCTCTTACAGGTTTAGGGGATAATACTATTTTTGGGTATGTTGGTGCAAAACCATGGCAAAACAGTGAAAATTGTGAGTGTAAATGGGTGTGTTTCAGAGCTATTTCAATTGCTTTGTACAGACCTGGTGTCAAAGTTGATGTCAGACCTCCCTTACTTTGGTTTATATTTGGACAGAGGTGGCTGCTGTTAAGCATGTTCTTCCTTGTGATATCCTACACTGGAGCTGAGAGAGGTACTAATTTCAGCTCTCAAAATCTCTTCCATATTTCTTTTAGGATAAGCCATTTTTCACAGTTGAATTCAATGTTTGAAGGGATAGATTTGTAGACAGTTCAAAGCATTTATTTATATCACAAAAAAAATTACAGTGGGAACTATTTCAGAATCATACAGTTTGCTGAGTTTTAGAGTCCACTTAAGTAATTCAGGTTTCTTTGCTTGATATATTACATAATCATAAATGTGCTTATTAAATTAAATTTGTTGAAGCCAGAAAAATTATTTATGTGAATATACTTATGCAAAATTAACCTAATTCCAGAGATTAATTTCTCAAATTTAGCAACTTTTCCTAAAAGAAATTAAAAATATATTTAAATTTTAATAATCAAAATGCTCATGAGCATTACTATAATAAATCAACCCTTTAACAGCTGCAGATATTTTAGTAAAGGAATAGATTTAAGCTTTGAGTCTCCAACAGGCCACATGGAAGAAAAAAATAAGAGTCAAATTCAGTGCTGATTTGGGTATGTTTTCATGGCATTCACCCTCACAGTATCTAAGCACATGATTTATACTACATGGAACTTCACAAGATTTTTTTTTCTGCACAAACCAAAGCTTTACCACCAACCTTAGGCAGAACCTAACATCATAGGAAGACTGTGGTCTTCCCTGGGGAGCAAGACAGTACAGGAAAACTGTTATTTACGTGCACATAAAGGCAAATACTGCCTGAAAAAGAGACTGGCGAGCAACTCTGCCCGTGTGCAGCGCGGGAGCTCGGCTGCTTGGCAGTGACTGTGTGCTGTGCCCACACAAATCTCTGCCTGGCAGTGCAAAGTGCAGACAGTTTAAATTAAAGGGCTCTGAGCAATGATTAAACAAAGGTGGAAGTCTAATTGTGTGGGTGTGTGATTGTGTGGGTGACTCAGAGCAGGTGGAAGCAGCCAAGGGTAGGGAGTGTGAGGAGGTGTGGGCACACTGAGAACTTGTGAGTGTGGAGAGGGGTCCAGCCAGGCTAGGCTGGCCCTCTGCCCCAGAGGGGACACTGAACTTTTTGTCCATTCAGCAGTAAGCCAAGGCAGATGGTTTGGGATTGCAAAAACAGCATGGCAGGCACTGATGTGATGTGAAACATCTTTACAAAGCAGTCAGGATAGAAATCCAGGGGACAAAAACTCTGAAAAAGCAAAATGTTATTTCATATTATATGTATGAATTTCTTTGAGGTAAGTCTTTGCTTCCCTCTATCCAACTTAAAAGACCCCAGTTAAAACAGACATCCACTGCACTGATGAGAGTAATATGATAGTTCAGAAGCATTCAGTGTCTCCTGAGATGGGAACCTCTGTTGCTACATAAGAGAGGTCTCAGATCTGGATAAGATATAAATACTCATTCTCCAAACCGCACACCAGCTGCAGAGTGCCAAAGTGGTGAAGAAAGATCTATAAAAAGTGACTCCTTAACTGGCCAGTACAGATTTTATGATAATCCAGATCCTCTCTTTGGAAATGGGTGAGATTATGTCCATCCTGACATTCTTCTTTCTGAGCTGCAAGAGCACTGCCATCACCAGGCTGCTACTCAGCAGGGCTAACTACAGCAGGCTCTGCAAATAGGCCACTGAGTGGCCTCAGGAAATTGAAATCCTAGAAATTATTAATACCAATAAAACAAACAAGCAAAAAAAAAAAAAACCCACCAAAAACAAACAAACAAACAAACAAAAAACCACAAACAAAACAAAACAAAACAAAAGTACCCCAAACCAAAGGTCAACAGATACAAGCTAAGCATCTTTTAAAATATTACATTTAGATTTGCATAAGGCTGAACAGACTTTAACCTCATTCTAGAGGAAATACATATCAGTATTCCTAATAAAAATATTCATACTCATTTTTTCTTTCCCTCAAATTAAAAGGTCAAGACTAGCTCTTTCTCTGTGTCCTTTTTGATGAACATTATATCGTTACTTCTTGATAGGAGCACAATAACTAAAAGTATATTGATCACAGAGCCTTCAACAATTTTACCTACAACATTTTTTCATTAGAACTCCTTCTATTTCTATATTATTCTTCATTCCATATTGTAAATTCAGAGATTATGAATATGTATCAGTAGTAGTTCTAAGAACATCCAAGAGCACTTTATATGCAGTCTGTTTATTAAATCAATGAGAGTTTATTTTGGTATGTTGTCTCTCTCTAGACATGGTGTTATATGGTGTTATGGTGTTATATTTAGAATCTGAACCATTTTCTTTCATAATGTGAGCCTGTATGTTTGACACTGAGAAGTCTAACAGCTTGTGTAGTGTCCTGTAAAAAAAAAAAACTAGGCAGGATCAGCTGTTACATACTCCACCAGAAACTCAAGGATGAAATAAATTCACATT
Source organism: Cisticola juncidis (assembly GCA_013400215.1). Taxonomy (NCBI): domain Eukaryota; kingdom Metazoa; phylum Chordata; class Aves; order Passeriformes; family Cisticolidae; genus Cisticola; species Cisticola juncidis. The sequence goes on along the minus strand of VXBR01000461.1, from coordinate 726,226 downwards.
AGTATCGTAGATGTATCTAAAATGACCAAGTTTCCTTTGCTGCAGAAGGTGGTGTAATTATTGCGGGTGATTGAAGCTTCTATTTGTACCCACTGAGAAAGACTATTTTCCATTGCAGTTGAAACACCACATTCAGTGACATTCTTATGAATTTGGACAACAATGATGTTATTTGGGCTTTTCTATATTTAAGATTTATTTTATATTAAAGGAGGACGTGGTATTCACAACCTTACAGATTAGTGTTCCTGCAGGTGTTGCTAAATTACTGAAAGAGAAAAGAGGGAAATATTCTACTCCATAGCTAGTTGCCTACACCAGAGTCCAAATCCATCATTTCCATACCACATTGTGCTGGTTTTGGCTGTGCTAGAGGTAACTTTCTCCACAGGAGAATGTAGTACTGTGTGACTATGTTCTGGATTTGTGCTTGTGCGGATTTGACCCTGGCTGGAAGCCAGGTGTCCACCAAAGACACTCTATCACTGCCTTCCTCTAGTGGACAGGGTAAAGAAACTACAAAGAAAAGCTCATGAGCTGAGAAAGGGACAGGGAGAGTCACTGATCACTCTCATGCAGAAATCAGACCTAACTTGGCAAAATTACTTGAATTCATTACCAATTAAATTAGACTAGGATAATGCAAAGTGAAGTAAATCTTAAGAACACCTTCTCCATCGTTTCCTGGGGGTGCATGGGAAGCTGGGAGGTGACACAGCAGGGACAGTTGACCACAAGGATATCCCAGAATTTGGTATCATTCTCAGCATATAAAGTTGGGGGAAAAAGAAGGAAGAGGCAGGCATTCAGAGGTGTTCTGTCTTCCCTAGTCATCAATACATGTGATGGAGCTCTGCCTTCCCAGCAAAGGCTGAACACCTGCCTGCCCAAGCAAAATGCTGAATTGATTTCCTGTTTTACTTTGCTTGGGTTCATGGCTTTTGCTTTACCTAAACAGTCTTTATCTCAATACACAAATTTTCTAGTTTTTTCTCTTCTTATTCTCTTCCCCTTCCCACTAGAGGGACTAAACACAGTGTTTAGTTGCTGGCTGGGGTGAAATCATGGCACATCCCTTTACAAATATCCACTATTTAATAGTCTTGGCTTTCCACATGAGCTCTGCAAGTAGGACATACTGTAATCCTCATTCTACAGATAAAGAAAATGCTAACAAGTAAATAAATTACCCCTCTGATGAAACTGAGGAATGAAAAAAATCACTCTTAAGAGCCTTTTCTCAGTGGACTACCCAGTTTGGGCTGTTCTCTTGTGATCTGCCCATGAAGGCAGGCTGGCTTGCCTGGCTGTGGGCCATGCCAGCCAAGACACATCTTGCACTCTGGGCTGGAAGAGATGTGGGACAGTGATGCCCAGACCAAGTGCAGGTGGGAAGGACCAGTTGGGATACTCAGCAGGGTCACAGTAGGGATGGCTGAACCTGCTCCAGGAGCTCTTTAGGAGAGTCTAGGCTGGTCCATGACAGAAACACTGCAGGGGCTCTTAATAACTGCTGTACTGAATGTGTTTTGTGGTATTTCTGAATCCATAACCATACTGTGTAACCCATCCTTTAGAATCATCCCATACACAGGCATTTGGACATCATAATGGTTCTTGACTGACACTCTCAAGGTTATTTAAACAACCAAAACCACAGAGGTTTATTTTCTTGATGAAGGGTTAAAAAGCCCCACCAAACTGATCCTTGACAACTTTGGTTTATCAGAAGATGGAAAGCTCATGCATGTGGGTGACACAATCTCCCAAAGGCATCCTTAGAAGACTGAGTGGCTGCATTGCTATTTGTCTGCCTGTGCATAGGCAACTGCTGAATGCTGTGGAATTTAGACTTAATAAATAATGCACATACACAAGATAAGAGTATGTAGGGTTTAAGGAGGCTCAGCTTAAAATTTTGTTAACAGATTAAAAACTATGCATGCTTGATACAATAGACCAATTAATGAAAGAAATTTGTTGTGGTTTTTCATTACATACAAAACCAATAGTCTTCCTTTAGTGGATTAGTAAGAGCAACTGACCTTGCAAGGCACTGAAGTGCTAGGGTTGAAATGTTTGCAATCTATGAAATGGGACTCTTTAAACGTCAAGTGTACTTACAAGATACTAATGAAGTTATGTTGTGCATTAAACTAATCAGTGTTGTCACACAGTCATCCCCCCGTGTCTGGTGATCTTATAGTAGGAGCATTGCAAGCCAAGTGATAAACAGGAGGATTAGCTGCAGGAGATGTGGAGTAGTTATGACTAATACATATGTATGTAAATGCCACCACTGGGAATAAAGGCAACATCTTTACAGATTTGTTAGAGAACTGTTTTCCTCCAAAGACTTATCTGAAAGCTCTCATTCACTTAATTTCTGTTGTACAACACAGAGAAATTTCTTCAGCTAGGCTTATGTGATCCTTTTATGTTGTTAGAAACAGGGTGAGGTGCAACCACCAGGGATACAACCACCAGGCATGTGGCCATCTGCAAGTTGTTATCTACTGTGTGAAGGGTATGCAGACTGGTCTAGGGTTGGTGAGGACAGATGGGCTTTTCCAGAGAGTAGTTTGTTGCATGAGGTTTAAGAAATTGTTGCAGGGAAAAGAATTCCAGCAGTGTCTCTGTTCCCAGTGATTAGGAAGGATCTTACCTGATGAGTTTAGACTAGACTAGATTCTTCCCAGGAGCCTAGGTTAGATAGGACAATATTAAACTTTGATCTTATGTTGCTTATTGCACAAACATACACTGTTTTCTATAATAACTTCAATGGCTTACATATGCCAGCTTAGGAGGAGAAAGCTAATGATCAACAGATATTTAACTGTCTTATCTTTATCTCTAACTCTGTATTGTACTTTACATTGAACAAAACTTTACATTGAACAAATAGACCAGTTATAAATAATAATAAATACAAATATATAATAAATAATAAACATAAATAATTATAACATGCTGAACAGATGCAATTCCTTCATACATATTTTGGGTTCTAGCTAAATTTATTCAGTTCCCTAAATCCATACCATAACTTCTGATTTCCTTTTAAATTGATAAAAGCAAATAAAAGAAGCTCAAATACATTCTATACATTCTGGCCAACAGTACAAAGTAATGTGGCTGTGAACATACATTTGAACTGGTACTTTAGGCTTTCAGAATAGATCACAGTTGTCATGTGGCCCAGAGGTGAGGGTTGCAGGAAAAGGCCAGTCCTTGTCATTTTAGATAGAGCTTTCCCCAAGACTCAGCTGTACATTTGTGGGTTCAGTCCCAACAACGGTCAGAAACTGCAGTTCTCCAGGTGGTGGCACCACAACTCTGCTTTTCTCTAAGGCAAAATAGTGGGAAGCAAACATTTTGTTTCATAATATTTGTTCTGCTTTTAAATAAGCAGATTTTTAAACTTGATTTTAAGAGTCACACTTAAATCATTAGTTAAATACAAAAATTACCTTTAATCATTGTTAACCATGGTGCTTAATTTCTTTTCTTCAAGCCTTTTAAAATATTCTGTCATTCTGTGCATAAAGACTGTTTAGCATTTCATGCACTATTTGCTCATGTTAAAAAATGAAGTGACAAAGAATAGAGGCAAAGGTTTCCTACTTGCAAGCAACAGTGGATAAATATATTTGTTTGTTGTATGGGATTGCTGTTCCACTAGAAGAAGCACTTGACATTTTGATGAGTGTCTCCAGGGAAAATAGGTACTAACTTCAGAATGTAATTTTAATTATATTAAGGAGATTAAATTATTCAAAAGCATCCCACTGGTAAGGTGCAGCATTTCCTGAAACAGTTTAGTGGAAAATGCCACATTAATCAGTTCAGTATTTCACACAAATGGCTTAATGGTGGGAAGAAATGCAAAACAGTGTAGTACAGAAAAAAAAAAGAAAAAAAAAAAGGAAGAAGAGGTAGAATGTTCATGTAAGGGAGTAGGCTCATGTTTCAACTTTCTCTTGCAAAATTTTTACAGATGGCAATAACAATGGGGAGAAGGCAGTATTCTTGTTGGTGTGCTGGCACCCACAATGGCTCTGGTACCTGAGAAACTCAGAACCCCACAAGCCCATGGCTTTTCACTGACTAGAAGGAGAATAAATGGAACACACTGTTCACTTGCTGGCCTTTATGCTGGTGGGATTAGAACTCTCTTTAATGGAGAAGACAGATCAAGCATCTCCAGACCCACTTTGGTTTATTTGCCAGTACTGTTAAAGCACAAGGCCACATGGATTCAGGTAGAATATTTTCTTCTCTCTTCAGAAAGGTAAAAGCCTGCAAAGGGAAAGGGTACAACAAAGGTAAGCAGTACAACGTTTTTTAGATGAACAAAGGAATGAACATTAGTATGAATTATGGCTGTGTTCACTGCATTTCTGCAATTCACACACAGATCTGGCCATTTTTGTCTTCTCATGTGCCCTCCATAGGCATTTGTGATATCTCTGTTAATGACACACATTACTCATGTGTTTTGCACATTCCTATGCCTAAACATTTTATTATACTGTCCTTTCTCCTCATGCTCCCTCTTTCTCATCTTTATCCCCAGACCATCAGAAAAGTTTGCACAGCTGTTTCAACCAACATGAAGTGAAATAAAATAGTCAGTCAAACCATTAACCTTATAAAACTTCAGAGCATGGCTGCAATTTTTCTGAAGCAGTGACACACAAAGGTCTCTCTGCACAGAATGTCCTTAGCAGCCATGTCCTTAGTGCCACAAGTGACCCATGTGTGGGTGAGCACAATCAGCTACGAGAAGTGAGGAGTCACTGAAATTTTTGGCCACATCACTTTTTCTGTTCTTCAAACAGTGGGGAGGGAGTGCAGTCATGGGGCTTTTTGAGTGATGATATTGATAGAGATGACAAATACAGAGAAACAGAAGGGTGCTGGAGGTCCTCTCTTGACTCACTGCCATTGAGATACAACCAAATTGTGCTATCAGCATTTTGCTAATGGGCACATTCTGGGACAATGACAAGAAGTTCATAAAATGTTAAGTAACTGGCAATATGGATTTGCAGAGAATAGATCATGTCAGACCAGTTTAATTTCCTTCAATGATAGTGTAAATAGCTTTGTGGTAAAGGGATAAAGTAGAGATATAGTATTTAGCTTTAGTGTGTTTATTTGCACTGTCCCCATGGCATGCTCATAGGCAGACTAGGGCAATGCTGTACAGGGGAAACCACCAAAACTCATGACACAGATGTTGAGAAAACCAACCACAGGGAATATCTGTTACTGGTTCACCTCCAGCTTGGTCACACATATTGATTTGGCTTCAGTCTTGTGTTGCCTACCATTGGATAAAGACTTGGTGGAAAAATGAAAGAGGATGCCTGACATATTTTCATATAAATCTAAGCTGGGAAGGATTGAAAATGTTTTTCATAACAAGGGTGGCATTCAAAAGGATCTCAATGAAAATGAAATCTAAATGAGTTTAAATGGACTGAAATAAATAGGTTGTGATTCAATGAGGATAAATTAAAATCTCTACCCATTTACAGAAAAAATGAACTGGTATGCTCTGGAGAGGCTGGGCAGTGAAACAGGCAGCAGTAGCACAGATAAGATTTGTCAGCTTTTAAGCAAAAGGTCAAAAAACAAACACAAATTAAGCATGCTGTGATGCTGTAGAGCACTTGAAGCAATCCTTCCTTTCTGCCAAAGTCTCAGCTGGACTTTCACTTCTACAAGATTCACATAAAGGTTGAGAAAAGTATTTCTCAGTCTGCAAAACCAAATGCAAAAGCAGAAACAGTACAGAGATTTTAATTACTAGGACTCCCGCAGTATTGTATGTATTGTATTGTATTGTAGAATATCACTGCATGCTCTCAAATATTTGCAATCATTACAGCTGGCTTGAGAAGAAATGGAGGCAAAAAGAGTTGGGGATTTTCCAGCAAGATTACTGGAGGTAAACATGTTTGATTTGTTTGGGCAGTGATTACAAAGAAAAACCTGTGAAAAATAAGGTCTTTGGGAAATATTACACTTGTGTAAATAGGGGAATGGTGGTGACAATCAGAACTGGAAGCCGAGCTAATAGTACAAAGACCTCTGCACTAGTGAACATGCAATATTATTCTGCAGTGTCCACCAAGATGTATTACAACCTAAATGTACACAAGTCTGTTACTGCCACCCTTCAGTGTCTCAGTAGGGAGCAGTCCCATTTTCCTAGTTAGTGAGAAAGACAATGTTCATGTCCATCCTTCTCTAACTTTTGAAATGCTATGAAAAAAAAATTAAAATAAACAAAACCAGCCCCAGCACAAACCTGTTAGTTTCTTTTGTAATCATGTTGCTTACAAACTCTGTAGTACCCAGTAGATTTTTTACTTGCTAGTCTGAATTAATACATACATCTTTAAATAGATATAAACTACCTAATTTCTCTGATTTATTCCCTGCTTCTTTCTCATAATTTCTGGCACTTCTAGTTCATTATTGAAAAAGAGTGTAGGGTTCTTTTTTGAAGACATGCACACAAACATCACAAGTCAGAAGGCAAACTTGGTGTAGAAGCTGATGGGATGTGTTACTGCTACCAGGATTAGACAATTCCTCTCACACCAGATTTAGTGCTGTGACTGCCGAGTCACCAGTGTTTCATCCAGAACATCATTCCAGATGCCTCTGTGGAGGGGAAGGCATGGTCACTTCTATCAAATAGTCTTGGTGTGTCTGAACCCTAATAAAGATTGAACCAAACAACTGAGATGGGCCAGAAGGGTCCTGCACTGGATGCTTAGAGGTACATGGCCACTGCTTCCTTCCCATCTGTTTTCCTCCACTTCTTCTTGATTTTGCTTTTCAGTTCTGCAGCTGGGAGTGTTGGAAGCTTTTCCTTCCTTTGCCACTTGCTAACACCCAGTGCACAGAACATGCTTGGTAGTGATTTGCTGTTGAGATTTAGCTCTTTTATACATGTGGGATATCTTATTTTCTAAGTTTAATTTTTGAGGATAGTACCTAGTTTGATCTGATTTCTGCTCTCTTTATAACTTCAATTATTGTTTGCTTTAGTGCTGTAGCTATTTCTTCAGTGGCAGATAAATTCAAGAAAGGTGTTTTGAAAGGACATTCCAGAACTGGAAAAGTCAGTGTTTTGTCTTTTTCTTCCTCTTCTCTTTTTTAATACTGCCCTTCAAACCTTTTCTTTAAACATTCTCTCAGCGTCTAGAAAAGAAGCCCTCACTTTTATCCTTTAAAAAAATATAAAAAGAACAAAACTAAATTTCCTGCCAGCTGTGAAGTGTTGCAGGTTTCTCTGGCATTGAGTGTTGTCTGGGTTGAGCTGTGCTGGCTCTGGGTGTCCCCTGGATGGCTTCTCTGTGAAACCATAGCTCCAACCACAACCAGAGTTGCTACTTCTTCATGCACCTTTACAGCCTGGAGACTCAGTGCCCCTCAAGGATTATATATATTACCCTTCAGCTTATTTTCTGGGCATTTGAAAACATAAAGTCATTTCTTTATTATTTCAACCACTTCTAATGTGCTCAAATGTGTGCTGTGATTATAAACCCTTCAGAGCACTAAAAATCTATGTTGTAGTAACACAATTTTTTCTAAAGCTTTTCAGCTAAAACTCTGTACATGTCTCCCCAGTCTTGGCATTTAGCATTCCAGTTTACTCTAATTATTCCTGTGGGTACCAATAGGCAGCTACACAGTTGCCACCAATGTTGCCTGGCGGCCAGAGCTTTTTCTTTGTTGTTAAATTCAAAAACACAGATAAGGAATAGTAGACTTTTTTTTTTTGAAAGTGTTGACAGTCAGAGGTTTAGCCACTACAGCTACTTTGTAATGAGTATGTCTACCTCCTGTCACTTCAAATAGTGACCTAAACTCTCCTGTCAGCTTTGTTTGGAAAACTCCCCAGATTTTTCCAAGCTGACATCTCTTTAGGAGAGAGAGCAGGCGTTCCGCCACAGTTTTTTTTTCATGAATCCCAGCTGGATAAAATCTATGAGGGTACTGAAGACAGAATATTGACAGGACTGATGGGGAATGAAAGCAAAATCAGATCTGAGAAAGGATGCTTTAGACAGCTCAGTCTCTCACTTCAGTGTAATCTTGTAACACAACACTTGGTGTGAAACTACTACAGAATCACACCATGAAACCTGAGGATTTCCCCTGGCCTCTGCAAACAGACACCCCCAGAACAACAGATAAATATGAAGGGTTTTTTTTTTTTTTGTGCCATATCTGAGTTATAACCATAGCTTTTGCTGATTCAGCTGCCGTTAAGGATTGCAGGGAAGACAGCAGACCTGAGGTAGAAAGATGGAGAGAAAACGATGAGGGGGAAAGAAAAACAGAGTGGCAGAGAAACACATAAAGTAAAAAAAAACAAAATCACAACTCTGTAGGTTCCAACAGCATCCTCTTGGTCCTCTTCCAGCCTTCTCAGTGATTGCAGTCTTGTTGAGAGGGTTGTAGACTGTATCTATCAAGTGGGGAGAGAAAAAATCTGCAAAACACCATGTCCATGGGGTGTATTATGCTGAGGCTAGTGGGAATACCCCCTGGATACCTTGGATGAGGTAATACTCGATCACTGGACACTTCCCACATCTTTTATGTCTTCCTAGATGCTGCTGCTGTCTCTGAAGTTTGTGTAGTTGAATCAGTCCTGACCCATCAGTAGAGATGAATCCTTCATCCTACCAGTGAATGTTGCAGTACCTGAGAGGGGAGTTTTCACAGCTGAATCATCATGTGAGAGAGGACATTGGCATGATAGGAAGGATTTATCTCACCTGGAAGCATTTGCCTCTTATCAGCCTTTTCCTTTATCTGGCCTCAGGCCCTTCTGCACTGGGTGGTCATTCTGTGCATCTCTAGCAAAGCACCCAGCCAGTCATTGGAACCACTGACACCCACAGTCCACTCTCTCACACCACCTGCATGATTACTGCACGTGGTCAAATGATTGAGTCATTGAGTGCCAGCAGTCCAATCTCTCATGGTGTCTGAGGTCCCTCCTAGGATTTCTGACACCAGGCAAACAGGATATCCAGGCTCTCTGACCATGGCACTTCAGATCCCTTAGCCTGAGTTTGCCAGTGAACTGGATAAAATGCAAAACCACACAAATCCCGAAGAATGGACAAACCAAATATTCTCATCTGCCAGTAATGTGCCTTTTCTGCAGTGCTACAGCACAGAATATACTGTCTTCAGGTCAGAAACCTCCCTATGGTTCACTGTGCAATTACTGAGGGCAGGAGGTGATATTGGAAGGAAAATAACAAGAAAAATCTCCCTCATGTCAAGGAGAAAACCTTCAAGGACAAGGGCATCTGGCAGGAGATGCAGCTGAAGAGAACACCGAGGTTGTTAAGCAGCTATTGCAGACAGGCTTTTACTTTAAAAGAGAATAAAGAAAAACAGCACAAAAAAAGCTCCTCCAGGTAGGGAAACCTGTGTGATTTTTTTCTTTTTAATACTCTATTTTAATGTTTATGAAGCAAATACTCAAACAAACACTACTGGTGTTGCCAGTAATACTGTAACATTTGTCTTGAGTTCCTTTGCTGCTCAGGGAACATGTCAGATTTTCAGTTCATTTAGCCTCACCATTTCCTTCACAAAGCACTGCTGCAGAATTGTGCAACCACACCAGTTTTACTAGAAATGAAATGCTGAGAAAATGAAATTTCTCCAGTGCTGTTTCCAGATATTCTGCAGTGCAATCTTTTCATTAATTAGTTTCAGCAAAAATCTAAGCTATAAACCCATGGTATTCCTGTAAGATTAAATAATAAAGAACAGCAGTGAGATACAAAACAAACAGTATTTGTACATTTGTGGAGTCTAGTTTAAGGCTGTGTCAACAGAATATTTTTCAGAATATAAGCACATAATATTATCAAGAAGGATAACAGGAGATAAATGTAAGAGACAAAAACCTTTGAAGACCTTAGTAACTTCACACACTGGTCTTTGAACTAAAATTGAATGCCCTGTGCTATATGAAATGTCTTTGGTCAAGGTATTTCTTGCTGTAAATATTTTATGTTGAATAGTAATGACCAGCTTTATTTGTAAGGTGTCTGCAGTGACCTCTGAGGCAGACAGTGGAAAGAAGCTGGTTGCACTGATTGAAATGCTGTTGCTGAATTCCAGGTAAGGGACACAGACATCTCATCCAGCTGTCCCTGCTCAATCCAGCAACTAGAAATTATCCTATGTGAATGCACCATATTTTACCCAATGAGAATTTATTTCCATAGATTTCTTTTTCAAAGGTTAAAGAGCTCAAGGGAGAAGAAAATGAAAGAGGAAGAGTATTTTCTTCCTCATGTGGAACTGAGAAATGGAAGTCATTCAAATAAATTTTACCAGGGGCCTCATGACAGAGTAACAGTCATGGACTGAAGTATTCCTACGTCACAGTGGTACCTCTATGAGATCAGTCATTTGGAGGCAGACACTTGATTTTTTTTCTTGCCTTACTGAAACAGAGATTTCTTTAGGTATTTCACTGTTGTTTAAAAATTGATTTGGAATGCACAGGGAAAAAAAGTGATGAGTGACAATGTAAATTCAGGCAGCTAAACGTGTGTAGTCAAGGACATAGCAGAGTTAAGGTACAGTGTTCTGCAAATCCATTTGAATTTTTCCAATGTCCTCTAAGGAGTAAGAATTTTGCCCTTCCTCGCAGCATGGTTAAACATCTTGGTAACAGAAAAATCAGCGCCTATTTATGACTATAATTTTGTGTGATTTTGATGCTGCATGAAATCTTGCACAATGTTAAGCTTATTTTAAAATGCTCATGTTTTAAAATGAAGTGTAGGTTACTGTGTGAGAGAATCCCCATAGTAACGTGTCATAGTTTCTATTCTGTAAAACTCAAATTCAGATAAATATACACAATGAAATTTAGCCAGCCATGCAACTAATTAAGCCAATTAGATACTGTCTCACTGATCATTATTCTGTTAATTTGCCTAGAGTAATGGCTCTTGTGTAACAGGGGAAGCAATTTTGAAGTAATAAATTTGTTATAAGTCATCTGAATGCTCAGTTGTAGGCTCAATCCATATATTTCCTTTCAATACTGTGGATCATGTGTTTCCATAAAAATATTATAAACATTCAAGAATTAAATTTGGAACAATATGTTAATAAATTACTTTCTTTCTTTAGAAAGTATTAGTATGATAATATTTGTTATTATAAAGAACAATAATGTCTGTTGGCAGAACTTAGGCTTTGAAATATTTGTCTTTTCTAACTTTTTTCAGTTTTTCCAATCTTATTCCACTGTGAGGCACAATTGCTTTTTACTGTCATATGATGCTTCAGCTTAATTTTTATCTCAAATACACTATTACCGTTTTGCAATTTCTTTGTTGGCTGAATAGGAGAAAATGCAGGAAAGCAGTAATTAAGAGTAAAATAAACTCTGCTACATCCTACTTTCTCCTGCTAATTTCTTTCTAGGTCACAACCTCTTCTTTGTTTTTTTGTTTTGTTTTGTTTTGTTTTGTTTTGTTTGTTTGTTTGTTTGGTTGGTTGGTTTTTTTTTTTTTTTTTATAAAACAACACACAAGTGCTCCCATCCATAGAACAGCAAATTAGTGGAAAACCATTTCCAAGACACATATTTTCTCCCTTATGCCACTGCCAGTGTCAGCAATAAATTTGCCTGGAAATGAAGTTTCTTTTTGCTGTAAATGAACAGGTGTTATGCTGTTGAGTTCAGCAAGATCCATTGCTTACCTCTGCCTTTTCCATGTCTCTTCTTCCAAATTATTATTCTGAACATAGTGGACTAGTAGGAAAGCAGAACCATTTGTTCATAACCATGGAACCTCCTGCTTCAATAAAGCTTTTTTTGGAATGTCAAAGTTCAAGGCTCCTAATGCCAGAGCATTTCAGAAACATTTCTTGGTCTGAGTTTAGTCTTAGTTCCTTTCACGGCAGGGCTGGATCTCTTCATCATCAGCTTTAGCTCTTCACACACTGATTCTGTAGCCATGGGTAAACACATCATCTTGCATATTAGGTGTTCTTTGCATCAGTAATCTCTTCACAAAGTTGTTGAATTACGAAGTGACAGATCTGATTCACTTGACAGTTCCTTTTACAACTGGGCAAATTTTGGGGAATGTTAAGGAAGAATGTAAGGAATGTAAGGAAGAATGTAAGGAAGAGCACTAGCTGATGACAAAGGCAGCAAGGAGAAAAACAGCACAAGGAAGAGCTTAAACAAATTAACCATTAATTTACAACCCTACAGTTCAGAAGAAGACCCTCCAAATGGTCAATGAGTTTATAACTTCAAGTTGAATATCTGTGAAAACTCCTTACTATATAAATATGGTAACCAAAATTGTTCCATACTGTTGAAAATATATTACAGAAGCTGAAACAATAAAGACACTTTCTGCAAAGAGTGAATTCACATAATGTAGAGTACAATATTTCTTATTGAAGTTGCCAAATGACATACAGTAATTAAATTGTCAATGAGTAAGAGTCACAGAAAGTTTCAAAATATGGCCAAGCTACTAATGAAACACATCTGTCTCCAAATTACTTTAGCAGAAAGCAAAAATGGTAGACACTGCTACATGACCATGTTGAACAGTGGAGGATCCATCCGGATATGAGGGCTCTGGCCCTGGCAGGTCAAATCTACAATTCTGCCAGCAGGAACAAGAACCTGAAGAGTACAGGTAGTGGTGCAACATATATTTATGAAGGCTTTTTGAAAGTATGAGTGCAGCACCCCTGTGCAGCACTTCATGCTTAAAACTGGGCAAGCATAAAGCATACAATGTCAGCAGAAAGCAAGCTTTACAAAGTTACAAAGCTTGTTCAGTGCTTCACAGTCTCCCTGCCACTAGCTGACACCTTACTGAAAGAGTGCACCCTGCCTAGCATTGTGAAGATTCTACTCTTATGTTCAGCTCTAGCCCTCATTCTGTCCTTCCTGCCTCTGACTGAGGTCTATATTAACCACCTCACAGAGAAACACATCCCCTACCTTCATCTCTCTACTCTTTCTGATGTTTCTGAGTACACTCCACACCTGAAAATGTTGCTGACCTTCCTTGCTGTGCTGCTGTCTTCTCTTGTGTCTATACATCCTCCCTAACATCAGTTCCAAATTTCTTTTAGATAATTCCTCCCCTTTTCTCCTTTGAAGAACAGTTATTGGTCCCTGTCTACTCTATGACCTTTCCTTTGACAATATCCTCTGCCTAACATGCTTGAATTACTATACATAACCTTAAAAAAACCAAGAAATTATTTTAAACTATTCTGGCACTCACAAGTGATCCTTTGATAGAATAAAATATGTATCTCTTCTTCAGATATCTGATGATTAGCTTAAAATCAACATGGCCAAAACTAAGCTCCTTTCAACCTTTTGCCAACTTCCATGTTTTTCTTAAGTGCCAGCCACACCAATATTATTGTTTTCTGTTACTCTGGTTCACAGCTGAACTGCAGTTTTTAGTATTTCTTTCTCACTTTCTCTGGATACCTTCCTTCAGCCATGTTTATCTTCCCAGCACTTTCTAGACTCTAGTCCTGCCTATCTGCTCTTCTTATTCAACAGTTTCAGTCAGATCTTAGTTGCATGTACCTTGGATATACTACCCTTCTTCTGACCTTTCCCAAAATTGGCGTAATACTTCAGCACTCAAAGAACAGATGAACTCATTTTCCTCAGCTGCAGTAAATCCCTTTATTATCCTCCTCTTCACCATCACATGAAAGTTCTTTTTTTAAAGTTCCTTTTTTACATCTGCCTTATATTTCTTATGTTAGTGATGATTTCTTTGAGAATCCAATTTCCCAATAACACACAAATATCTTTACTTTCTTGCCCCCACTGCTCCTTGCAATCAAACTGCTACATTAAAGAGGAAATCATGGCAGATACATGGATCAAGGTCTAGTTCAGTCAAATTTAAAAATCCATAAAAAGGAACAAAATAATAAAGTCACCTGCAATGGCTGCATGGGGTTATAAAATTTACTTAGTTTATTTACTAAGGGATGTAAGGTTTATTTATTTTACAGGTTTCAAATTTTGCAGAGTGATGAGTTATAGCCAAGGTTTTATTACTTCTTTTTAAAGGCAGTATATTTTCCCACTCTCTGATGTGCCCTCACATGTTTAATTTCCAGACATTTCACAACACACCCAAACATATCACACACACCTGTGTAACCCTCTATTGATAAAGTTAATTTTATTGAAAGTGGGTTTTGAGTTAAAGTAGGGTGGCACAATTTGTGTTTGATTGTTAAAACCGTGATAATAATAAAATGATAGGGGCTGAGGATGAAATGCTCCTGCTTTAGTTAGGTTTTGTGTTGCATCCCTGCTGTTGCTGTACAGTTAAAAGTATGTCAAGAATGTTTGGAGTGTTTTTCTGGATGAACACACTCATAAATAAGATTCTCATTCTCATTGATAAAGCCTCTTCTAGTTTCCAGTACAGTCTCTTATGGTTCCTAATAGACTGAAGCAACAAGCAGGAAGAAAAAGGGGAAAGACAACCCCTTCTTTGAAGTGTTTATACCCTAAGGTGAGAAAAGATAAGGCAGTTTAAACAAAGAAAAGAAGCTCAGGAAGTAAGGGATAGCCAGAGATCTTCAGTGGTCACACAGCCAGTTTTTGAAAAGGCTGATGATTATATCAGATCACGGGCTTTTTTTTATGTTGTTAGCAGAGAAACAGGAACATGCTAAACATAGCTATTTTAGTTTATCACTGCCCAATTCAGAATAAGGAAGCTGTGTTTAAAGGTCATCATCCTACAGGGATTATAGGGGAAGATTCGAAGGAATATCACCATGGATTTGGGTAAAACTGCTCTATGAAATGTTATCTCATACCCTTTTTCCTCACATGCTTTTATCACACTCACATATCTCCTTACTCTGAGTTTGTCATATTTATCAATTTCTCATAAGCAGAGGGTGTATCCCTCTTCATGTCTGCACAGTCCTTAATACAAGGGAGGCATAAGTAAGGTACATCCCATGGTTACTAGGAAAACTATTATCACACCTGTTTGGCATTTCTGTGGCCCTTGTTTTTCTTGCAAAGTTTAAGAAGAAATAAAAACATCAACAGTCAGAGCACTGAGATCTTTAAACCCCTGTCTATATATCCCTCACACACGATGAATGGGGCAGGAGCTGACAGAAAGGTTGTGTCGGGCATACAAGAGGAACAAGACCAAGGTTCTTTAGAAACTCAAATAGATTTAGAACTTGTATCTTGACCCTGTAGGTCATGCCTCTAAACCTTCATATTGGCATCATTGCACCCTGTTGTGGTTTAGGAATGGTACTCCCCAGTTCAGTGCTCCCACTGAGACTCTCCAAACCACGTGCCATTTGCTCGCCCCTTCTCTCCCTCTCCCCTCTCATCTGGAGATGAGAATTGGAGGCACAAAAAGGAAAGGTCATGGTCTGAGATAAGAGTAGTTTACTGGAAAGGGCACTGAACACCACACACCATGCACCACACAGGGCACACCTGTGCTGAACACACCACGTGCTGCTCCCAGCACACCTGTGCCATGCTCTGCCTGCAGGGGCAATACCTGTCTCAAAGGAAAACACTGCCTGACTACCTTCAATCAGGCTTTTCAAAATGTTAAACCTCGTGATGTCAGAATTCTAAATCATATTCACTTTGTCTATGATTTTCTTTTTATCTAAGAGGTTGGAAACAAATTCTATGAAGTACACCGGGGCTGACACTTACCTTCACTGTGTTTTGAACCACAAGATTTCTGCAGAGAGCTCCTGGCACCCTACAAAACAAGCAGATTTTGTTTCCAGCTGATGGCTCTTCCCTTAAGGAGATAACTGGGAACATGTGCTTGGCCCGTGAGCTGATCATGGTAGCCCAGTCTCATTTCCTTCTACTTTACTGTGTTTCTGCTTCCACTTCATCTCAGCAGGCTGTTGAGGTTTTCCTGAGCCAAATGATGCAGAAGAGGGAAATTGTGACTTCTGGCAGTCTGTATTGTATCAAAAACTAAACTGATTTCCTGGGATGAAATTGATGGTCTTTGTAACCTAGGGCTTTCTCCTCAGTCAATAATGTGTTGCCTGTAATGGTGTAAATGGGTCAGAAACAGGAAACTATTGAAGTTAATGAGTAAATGAATTGAATAATATGGTCAGGGAGCCAGAACTTTAGTGTTAGTCTAGACAATCACAACAGTACATCAAACAACTCATGGTTTGACTAATTAACATCATCCCAGTCAAGGATGCAACCCTCAGACATTGGACAGTTATCTCCATTCCTTCATCAGTCCCTGGATGGTGCACTGGCACTGTATTGAGGATAAAAATCTGAACAAAGAAGGATCCTTCACTAGAAATTTGCAAGCCATTTAAGAGGAAGCAATTGATATATCTTTCTTAATATGAAACATATACTACTCCATCAAGTCAACATGTTGCAGGGAAGTATGGCTACATACCTGAAAAAACAATTATTTAAGACAGAAAATGTAAAAATATTTTAAATAGTAAGAAAATGTTAATATGGTTGGGTGCTACTAGCAAACAACTATTACATCACTCTGAGAGTATTCTGTTTTATTTTACGTTAATAATGTGGAGGAAAGAACAGGTAGTCTGTAGAGAGAAAGGGAGAATCTCTATTTCACATGATAAGAGATTCTAAATGTTTGAAGGGAGCAATCCCTTTACAGCCTGGCATTCTGTAGATGAGTGCTACTATTAAGTAAAGGGGGAAAACTTAGAGCTAACTATACTCACATTGAAATGATGCAGTAAACACTGGGATGCATATAAATCTATAGGACCTACCAGATGGACCAAAAAGCTTATTGAAAGAGTCTCTCTTCTCCTTCAAATGCCTCACTGTTTTGGATATTTTTTATGTATTGCTCTGCTTTTGTGCTTACAGAAATGCACTCTTCGTTTAGGTTGCCCTGATCAAATGTGCTTTTTAAATGTCTCTTCAACGGAAGCAGATAATTTCAATCCTCTAAGGTCATGCTGCTCTTCTCAAAGGTTAGGACATATGCTGAATTTAGTCTGGTTTTCTTCACCTAATTACATTTTTGCCTTTTTAGAAAGATTTTTAATGGGCAACATGTTCCTACAGAACTACCATATATTATTAGAAAAGTAATAGTCTGCAAGAAATTCAGTTTTATAGATAGTTTATAAAGTATAATCTATCTCTGCTTAGAGATAGGTTAGAAAAAACCTTTGCTCTTTCTCACATTTATAGCAAGGGGCTTGTAGTAAACACATTAATGAGTCTGTGATTAACAGCTTCACGGACTATACCTGGCTTTTCTGGAAGATACAAAAACAAAGAGTGGTGGGCAAACTGAGATTAAAGCTCTCAGCAAGAGCAAAAACAAATCTAAGGTGTCTAACACAAAATTTGAGTGGCTGGAGAGGACTGCTCAGGAGCCAGCAGTACCAGCCCTGCTCACGTTCTTGGGGAATGGCCTCCTCAGTCATGGCCTTTGCCAAGAATATGAAGACTTAAGAGCATAATTTCCTGCTTATTTAGTTTCGGACTGTTAGTTTTGTTTTATTTTACTTTGATTGGTCAGTATTTTTTTTTAATTACATCTCTCTTCCATTTCCTTATTCATGTCTACACAAGACTCTATACCTACCCCCAAGGGCTCAAGTGGAAAATAGAAAATCTAGGTCCAATATTAAGTAATATAAATAATCTAATAACAAAGATATAAGTAATTTATAGTATTCAATACTGATTTATGAAGGTTTTTATATCTCACACTTGAGAAAGATCTAATAAATTCATATCTAGAATCTCTTGTAATGTGTCACCATGTGCTGTGATAGCATGTGGTAAGGGAAGTGGTCTTCCAGGATTGCAAATTTTTATTGGTCTGCAAGGCTAGATATAATCCCTCTTAGCAATTCCAGTAAATATGTAAACTAAAATGTGTAGATAGAGAAGATTTCACTGGATTTAAACTCTAAATTATGCCAAATTGTCTAATTTTCTCTCTATTTTTGTCTAATTTTCTCTCTATTTTTGTCTAATTTTCTGTATTGCTTAGAAATATAAACTATAAAATAGTTTATATAAATGTGCACATTGAGTCTATCCAGAATGGAGGTCAAAAATACAAGTAATTTCTAAGATCTTTATATATATATATATGTGTGTGTGTGTGTGTGTGTGTGTGTGTGTGTATGTATATATATGTATATATATATATGTATATGTATGTACTAGTTTAACACCAGCTTTGAAAAACAGTTCTTTTCTTAAGGATATGGGTATTTCAGAAACAAGCAGATTTTTACAAGTTTCTAGATCTTCATATCATGAAGTTTCCTGGGGTATCTATGCAGGAGTCAGAATTATGCCTGATTTATTGAATGTTTTTCTTGGTCAGATGTAGGTAAGCCTAACATTACAACAATCTAAAATCTGTGAAAGGCAAAATAAGAAGTGATAAAACAGTCCAGGGCAGACACAAAAGAGATCTCACCCTGACCTGTCCTTATATGCAAGCATGGAAGTAGGAGCATAGGAGCAAGAGGATTAACCAGACTGGCAGTGTGGCATTGCTGGAGCTGGTTGCATTCCTCAGAGGAGAGCATTAGCAATCTGGATAGAGAAACAGGTCCAGTAAATGCATAGGGAAAATGCAGTAAAGAACAAACTTTAGGAGCTTGAGCTATTTATCTTACCAAAATTATAATAAACACTATTTGGTATACAGGTGCCTACACGGGAGAAAATATAAAATGTGACAGATCCCTTACATTTCCCAGAGAAAGATCCAGTTAAAAGATACAGATACAGTTAACCAACTGAATTCTAATTTCTTTCAGCTTTTCATAGTTAACAACTATTGTTGTTAACAAATCAACAATGTTATTAAGTGGAGGTAGAGTGGGATAGCTGCAAATTTCTGCTTCTCTACATTTTATAGAATCACAGAATAATCTGGGTTAGAGGAGACCCATGAGGATCATACAAGTCCAGCTGCTGACCCTGCACAGAACAGCTCTGTAAATTACACCATTTGACCAAGAGGGTTGTCCAGATGCTTCTTGAACTCTGTCAGGCTGGATGCTGTGACCACTTCCTTGGGGAGCCTGTTCCAGTGCCCAGCCACCCTCTGGGTTAAAAACCTTTTCCTGATATCCAGCCTAAACCTCCCCTGGCACAGCTTCAGGCTGTTTCCTTGTGTTCTGTCACTGCTCCAGAGAAGAGATCAGTGCCTGTCCCTCCTCTTCCCCTTGCAAGGGAGTTGTAACAGCAATGAGGTCACCCCTCAGCCTCCTCTTCTCCAGGCTGAGCAATCAAGAGGTTCAGAGGAGGGATTTGACTGAGGGCTGTCCACACACCTCTAGAGTTTGGGGAAAGGTGATCCAAAGGCCTTGGGAAGGGTGAATGGACCAGGCCTAGGTACTGAGGAGAGAGACATGAGTCTGCAGAGCTCCTCCAGTCCTGAAAAGTTCCTTCACTAGACTATGATCTGAAATTTGAAAGCTGCACAAAGTACGAAAATTTTCTCATTGAAACAACTCTTTATGAAGATGTTTTCTATTCAGCAAAATAATTCAATATTCCAGGATGAATTTTCTCAAACTGGGTTCACCTTGCTGCATAGTGGGTCACAAATCTTAGCTTATTCCAATAAAAATTGATATTTTTCTACCCAAAGAAAATTGAAGCTAAATGTTGTAAATGGTGTTATCTATTATTTTTTTGTCATAATTACTATTGATATTGTTATAGGTGTGATTATTATGTTATTTTTATTATCCTTTGTTAAATGCTCACAATGTGCTTTACACTGTGGAAGATACAGTAGACGACACCTGCCCCTGTGGCATATAATTTCAGCCTCTGATCTGGCAATTTAAAATGTGTCTGGAATCCACATTAAAGTTATTAGTGCTCCACTTGAGTGGTCTGCCTTAGCATTATAAACTGCAGTATTGGGGCTGTGGGGATTTGCACGTGGATATAAGAGTCCCCTTAGTCTCCTCATCAAAGCTTATGGCTGATACAGACAGTGATTTTCATGGAAGAATACTAGAACTGCCCTGAAACAAGGTGTGCAGCTTGATGGATTTTTTTTTAGATATTTTTTTGAAAGGAAGTCTTTCTCTAGCCCAAATTTCACATGAACCAAAGGCTCCCTCAACCAAGCAGCCTGCCATTGGAATGACCGTCACTGCCAGCTTTGCCATGGACAGGGGCTCTGGAAATCACCTGTGGCTCTGGGACAAAGCTGGGAATTGCTGCTGGAAGGTACTGGACACATCCAGCCACCACTGGAGCGGATGGGCAGGCCAGCAGCACCTTCAGCAGGAGTTGGAGCCTGGCTCCTCGGTGGGGACATCTACTCTGCTCCAGGATTCCTCACAGGAGCTGGTAGGAACAACAAATCTGTTTCTGGGGCCAGCAAATGGATCAAGCTGGGATGTTTTGACGGAACCTATCTGGGTTCAGTTAACTGGCATTTTTGGTGGAAATTGTGTTCATCAGTACACATCTGATTCATCCTTGGATCTTCAGTCATTTTAATTACAAGTCTGTCTGAGTCCTAATTTATTTGTGTGCCTAAAATTGAAAAATACTTCAATGAAAAAGAAGACCATATCCAGTGGAAATTAATTCACTGTTGCCATTTTGTTTCATAATTGAAAAAGAAACTGATGCAGCTGATGATGCGGAAGACTGTAGGAGTGATTAACACACAAGGAATTTGGGAAGGCCACTGCTCCCACACAGCACCACGAATCTGAATTGTGTGCAGCATCTATCACCAAACATGTAGTGATATATTTAGAGAAGCCTAGCAAATACTATTGAGTATAGGATGTTGAACAGAAACAGTAATTTTCATCAGTGTATTATCTTCTCCCTCTTTACACTGATTCTTCAGGAGAAAACAGCCAGCTAAACTGTAGCTGAGATTAGCAAAAGTAGCAGCAACCCAGCTAGAAGTAATTTCACTGTTGATTGCATTGCAGTGTATACAACAGATTTCATTCCAGATTCAGAAGACAGCAATAGTATCATGGCTTTGCTGTCTTTGACCTCTGCCAGCTGCAGCTAGTCAGAATAATACAGAATTTTTTTCCTCTCTAAAATAGTGAGGGGCTATTTTAACTTTCTTTCACTTTACATGTGAATTTTTAGGCCAACTTCAGAAGCTTGGTGGAATTGAGCTAATTAATTGGGTGATCTTATCTGATCTTACCTCCAATGCAAGGCTGCCTCCCTTCTCTTTGCTTCAATTTTCACCATGGACCAGAAGTTGTTGAGCCACTTCTGTTAGACTTAAAGATCATGAAAGTTACAGCTGGAGAAGAGTATGCTGCCCTCTTAAATATTAGGTTAGCACAGCACAGGGTCAGGTGCTGCCCTCAATTACACCAGTAGAGATCTGAAGAAATTTTGTTTTCTTCAACGACATTAATTGAAGACTTCACTCTCTTGACTGAAAGTCAAGAACACTACCTTCACATTTCCATTTGTACTTCTTCCTCAACTTCAGTTTAGAAATTATTTCTATCAAATAGGATTTGGGGATATTCTGTATAGCAGAAGGTTCAGAAATGTCAGTGGTATAATTGCCTGCACGATATGAGACAGGTAGTCTGTTTAGAAAGAGCTTATTTGTCCTCTGTGGGCACCACAAACATGACCAGTCTGAGACACCTTGAATTTATGAGGGGTAGAGATTTCAGGGAAACAGAGAACCAGGTATTAATTTCTTCTACAACTGTCTGCAAATCTACAACTGCTGTGATTCAACATAGTTCTTGATGTCCCATGCTAAGCTCATGCTCTTTTCAAGGAAATATCTTAATCAGAATTTTTAGAGCCCAAGGATGTATTTTACCTCTTGCTTATCTTCACGTCTTCCCTCTTGGTGCCCTTCCTGTTGTTCTGTGGTTTTCTCTTTTGGTCTCAGCCCCTTCTCCCTGTATCATTCCTTTCCCTGTTCTTCTAATTTAGTCAGACCCTTTCTTCATTTCATCTCTCTCATTTCTCTGCACACTAAAGAAAACTCATGTTTTATACATGTTTTCAGGTTTTGGAGAGGAGAAATTTAGCTTGGATTCTTATGTAATTAATTCACCTCTTTTGGAATAATAGCTTGGAAAAATTACCCTAATTTGTGTAGTATTTTTTCTGGAATCATGCTAGCACAAAATTTGAGTAATTGGATTTTGCTTGTCAACTAAAAAGCTACAACACTGGCTGTTTCTTTAACAGTTTCTGATAGTATTTTGATAATTACCATTATCTTAACACTTACCTCAGTTTTGCTGTAGAGAATTTTTGAGTAAAATTTCCTTGGAGACTTTGTTTGAGTGTGCAAATAGCTGCAGGACCCTGCCTGAATGCTCGATGCCTGTGCAAGACACACACTAGTGGTGTTCTTACAAGGTAAATTCCTTCTTCATGGCAGCTGCCTCCCTTGCAGTCACAACCTGTAACAAAAATCCAGCTATATGTCAGTGCCATAAAAACAATGAAGGTACAGCTATAATTAATGTCTGTAGTCTCCAGCAGAGCTGGTCCTGAATGGGAAAGAGTAGGAAGTTATCCTCCATTCCTAATAAACCAGCATTAAATACAAAGTTGCTAGAATACCACTCTGTGGTTTTGGTGACAGTTACTGACCCATGAATGCACAAAAATAAAGATAACTCTTTCTAAGCTTTTCTTTTTCTCAAGAGAAAAGCTCTATCCTCAATCTATAAATACTTTTTGTCCATCTTTTGTCTTTTCTCACGTGATTTTTATACATATATGAAATTTCTGCTTGGGGAAATAACAAAATTCTGTTCACTGGAGCAGGAGACAATATTTCTCAGAGGACCAAAATCTACTCTTTCCTAGCTCAAAACAAGTCAGAGCAAGCACTAAAGTACCCAGATAAATCTGAGAACCTCTTGGTGTCTAGATTTTATGCTGGTTCAGCTCTGTTTTCCCTAAAGTTAATACTGATATGTTTTAATAGCCCAACTCATCTCCAGTTTTACTCATCAAAAACAGAGACATTCAGTTTTATTTTAAAAACTCTCCTGAAGCTGAACAGGAGCCAGCAGTGCCCTGGCAGCCAGGAGGGCCAAGCGTGTCCTGGGGGCAGCAGGGACAGCATGGCCAGGCGGGCAAGGGAGGGGATTGTCCCCTCTGCTCTGAGCTGGCGCGGCCTCACCGCCAGGGCTGGGGACAGGTTTGGTCACAGCAATATAAGAAGGACAAAAATCTGTTAGAAAGTGTCCAAAGGAGGGCATGAAGGTGGTGGAGAGTCTTGAGATGAAGCTGTATGGGGAACATGAAATATGTTCAGCCTGGGGAAAAGGAGTCTGAGGGGATACCTCATTTCAGTGGACAGCTTCCTTGAGAGGGAAAGAGAGAGGACTCTCTTCTCTGTCATGACCAGTGACAGAACCCAGGGAAACAGCATGAAGCTGTGTCAGGGTAGGTGTGCATTGGCTGTTAGGAAAATGTTCCTTTCCCGGAGAGTGGCTGGGCACTGGAATAACTCCCCAGGGAAGTGGTCTCAGCAGCAGCATGGCAGAGTTCAAGGAGGATTTGAACAAAGCTCTCAGGAACATTGTGTGATTTCTGGGATTGTGCTGTGTAGTGCCAAGAGCTGGATTTAATGATCTTTGTGGGTCCCTTTCAACTCAGGATATTTCATTATTAAATTTCTCTTTCAGTTTCTGACTTTTTGCTCAGTGGTGGAGATGTTGAAGGGAGGTGGGGGTGCCTGGGCAGGAGAGCCTTGCTGGAGGAATAGCTGGACATGATTTCAGAGCTGGTTCCTCTGACCTTTCTGAAATGGCTGAAACAACCCACACAAGGAGAAACAGTTATCACAGTATGAAAACCATAGAATTACAGTCAGAAAAATGACCCGCCCTAGAATTTAAGGAGCACAGTAGTGTGTTTTAGTCCAGATAAACAGATTTGTGTTCTGGCAAGGGCTTTGCTAAAATGAATACAGCTGACAGTTGGGTTGCATTTACCTTGTACATCGGGATTCCAGGCACATCCTTGAGAGTGACAGGGCTTTTCACAGTGGCTGGGTGGTAGACACAGCTGAAATATGCATAACATGCCAGGAAAAACAACAAATTTTATATAAAGATCATGTTGTTTTTTTAAAACAAAGATATCTTAGAAGTATTTTAAAACTAATGCTTCCATTAGCATTCCCATTTAATTCAGTAAGATAATTCCTGAAAATGATGGACACTAATTAGATTTGTACAGTATTTTATTAATTAAAGGAAATATCTCTATCTATTTGAAAAGTACTCTGAAGCTACTGAGAAATTTAGTACCTCAGAACAACAATTCTCTAGGAATGTCTCTCATGCCTCTTGCATAAAAGGCAACTGCTTTGTTGACTCTGTACATATTTATTTATAGTGTGTTGCATTTTAAATATAAACCAGTGTGATAGGGCTTTTTATTGTTTTTACTTCTTGTTTGCTTTGAGCTAACAGAACACACACTAGCTTGCTGTTAGAAATCAGATGTTCATTTAGAGAAAGTAATTCTCAGGTAAGCTAAAGACTTAGAAATAAGTGAGGGACAAAATCTTCTACAGCTTTGGTCTCCTTCACTATTTGGTTCAAGTGTTCAATAATTCTATCACTAATGAAGCCATTTGTGCATCATGTCTGAAAGATAATATCTGATTTACCAATAGACGCCTTTTTGCTTTGCTTCCCCATAAATTAAGAAGTCCTTGAGTGTCATTCCTGGGAGAAAAAAAAAAAAGGTTTGTCATCATGCTCAGTCAATTATCACAACTATGTCATGAAAGAACTCAGATTGAATATCTTAGACTGATCAGTCCCGAGAGAAATATTAAGATAGCACTGAAGTAATGCAAATTTAGAGGAATTCCCAACTGTTTTACACAAAAGAACAAATTGATTTAAAATAAACATTGTGATATCTCCACTTGTGGTGGTGGGTTTTGGTTCAGCTGTTTGGAGTTCTGTATCAATGTTTTTTCTTTGTTTCCCCCCACTCGAAGGGTTGGGTGCTGCCCATGGCCCCCTTTGTGTGCCTCCCTTACCCTTGTCCTGTCCCTAGAACCTTTGGTCAGCTGTCCATCTCTCCCCTGACCCTGCCCTATGTTATGAATAACCCCTGTCCATCTGTCCTGGGGCCAATCACCTGCTTGTTCCACCCCTGGAGTTTAAAAGCTGGCACAGGCTTTTTTCCTGGCTCCTTTTTGTACCCCCCTCTTAGGGAATAAAGGTCTCTGAGAAACTGTACAAAAAGGAGTCTTCTCTAGTCCTTGCTCCGAGGTCTAGGCACCGTAACACCTTTTGTCATAGGAGAACAGCCTTGTTCTGCTCTATTACCCGAACCTGCTGGCAGATTTGGGAACAGCTCTTGGCACAGCCAGGAGACAGAGCTAGTGGGAACTTTACCAGCCATGCCATCCACTGATCTGCTTCTGCTTAGAGGAGAGTCAAAATCCAACAAAGCACCAGAATAAAATCAGGGCAACACAGTGGCATGGTATACATCCAGAAAATGGTGGTCTGGACAATGCAAGGTAAAAGGATCGACAAAGTGGAAGCTACTTGAATACTCAGCTGTCTGGAGATTTATCAGATGGGTTCTACCTTAATATTTCTCGAAGGTTTTTTAATCTCTTGCCAGATACTTTTCACTCCCACCCCTGAAATCAATACCGGTGCTCTTGATTCCTCTAGCAATCATCCCAGGGCCTTGAAGTCTCTTCTGATTGCCCTTAGACTTCTCTTTGTTATTTCATTGCTGCCAGTTTAAACAACCACTTACAGATACAGAAGGTCTTACTAGACTGGAAGGTTTTTCAGTAATATCCCTTACCCCAGCTCCGGGGGGATAGGAGACTTATCTTGTGAGTTTGGTCTGGCCTCTGCTCCCCTTAGAAGGGAGATTCCTATTACAAAAGCCCTCCTTTTCTTTTTAACAAAGGAGGCCTTGATGCAGGGTACAGGTAGTGTTGTTCCTTGATGCGGGGTACAGCTGGTGCTGTTTTGGGACACTGCTTTCTCAGGATTGCAGCAGAATTCTCTGTAGAAATTGGGAGGGAAGTGAGACTGGGTACTGCTCACATGGGAAATTTGGAGTAAGGGGAACTCCTGGATTTTTTTATGCCTCTTCCTAGAGTTTCAGAGGGACCTTGCTTTAGCAAAGGAGTTACGAGTTACCACAACCTGAACTCCTAGTTTTCTGCAAGCCCAAAGCCAGCAGTAGTTATGATGCTGGAATGATGCAGTGACATCAGTGGGAGCACTCAGAGGAGACACAGCCTGAACCACATCATAAAGTCCCTCCAGCAGTCCTTTGTGATGAGCTGTGACAGTACTGAATTGTATTGAATCTGCATCTGCTCCTCAAAACAACCACTCTGGACATATTTCTATAGTATATAATTGTGGAGTAACTCTGTGTCTTTCAGTGGAGTTATTCCTCACTTACCCTTCTTTTATAGAAAACAGAGTTTGACCCAGATAAATGGGTGAAAATGCCACAAGATCAGCAACAGGTTGTTCAACTCCATCATTCCATATGGGATGTGGCCTTCTTACTAATTACAAAATGCTGTGGTTGATTTGCTCTAATTCAATTCCATAGTTATCTCTCTTCTGTAGAAAACAGAATTTGGGTGGGGAAAAGTGAGAGTAAAGGAGATTTTGTTCTGTGTGGAAGTTCCATCTGTTATGGATGTTTTGTGCCTTATTTTTAATTGCATAAGGACAAGTCCAACCAGGAAGTGACATTTGTAGTTAGCCCACCCCAGGACATTAAATTTTTTAAAATTCAGAACAAAACCCACAAAACATTAGGAAGGAAAATATAATGGACCCCAAAGAGGTTATTCCATTTAATCTATGTGAAAAAAAAAATCTTCTTTTTCCTAGGCAATCTATATTTTCCACTGTTCTCAAATAAGAACAAAATCATATTTCTAGTTTTGCCATATTGTCATCATCAAGCTGGAACAATCTTTACAATCCTCAACAATATGCCAGTGACAAATATATTATTCTCACTTGCATCACACTGTTTTTATGGCAGGTGACTGATGTCAGAATTGAGACACATTGCTTTTTGAGTGAAGTAACTCAGACTTTGTATATTTATTAGAAAGAGTTTAATAAGTCCCATACAGAATAGGGTGTGGGAGTACAGTAAGCTTTTTGGGAGACTATGAAAGAACACATCTGAAAACTGGCTCACAGCTAGGAACTGGGTACTCAGGAGATGTTGAAACAACAAGGCTGCTATTGGACCTGAAGGAACCCAGTCACAAGCCAGGCCCTCCCTATTCCTGAAGCCTTGTTTTCCCTTCCCTGGATACCATCAGAATCACAAGAACCTTCTGAGATGAGGGAAAGCATTCCGATATGTTTGAATTATGGAAAATTTCTGTTGAATTTTCTTGTGCACACTCTCAGGTCACTTTCTCAGTACCTACCATTCCAGCCCACGAGTAGGAGGAACTGGAAACCAAACCAAGCCTGCTTGCTTAGGTTACATTTGCAGAGATTCTTGCACAAATAGCCTTCCATTCCTAGGCCTGTGGGCAGCCTCACTGGCATAAATGGGATGAGGCACATGAGGTCTGGGAGTTGTATGTATGTAAAAGACTCCAGCAAGAGAGGGAGAGGAATTTTTTCCACCAAGGATGTTCCAAATTTTAAAAATACCCAGATCACAACTTACCTCATCTCCATTCACTGGGATTTATTGTGCACATATATTTGAACATAGCTCATGTAATTACAGTAATATTTGGAGCTATGTTGCTCTATGTCAATAGTTGCTGACTTCCTAACAGGCTTTTTCTTTCCATGAAAATTTTGAACTTCAGAGCTTCAGTGCCCACTAAGACAAAATACGTTGTAAAATTAATGAAAACCTTACAGCCACATAGTTAACTTGGGAGCATTAACTGTTCTGGATAAAAGCTAGTATAGCATAACTCTATGCCTCAGTTTAGAAATGCAAGCACAAGCTACAAAGACTGGCACTTTCTACAAAATGGCACATGGACTTGGAAACATGGGAAGCTATTGGAGCCTAAGATGTGGGACTGTAATTATATGTAGTCACTCTTTCCAGTCTCTTCCCAGGAGAAGAGAGGAGAAGGTTTGATAGAATTTTAAATTTTATTTGAGCATGAAATTTTCCTAGGGTCTTCCTAGCATCTTCAAGGACAGTATAGCCCTTTCCAGCCAAAAAAAATCAAATTTTTGGTATTTTTCATCCTCTGCATAATAATATGTTTATTATAAGAGCCAAATCCTGGTTTTGTGCAGCAACATCAACCCAGAAAAGCCCAGCAGAGAGATCTATTTTAATGTTGAAAGCTGGCTCTACTGGCCTTGTTGCAGATACAGAGAGTGGTAACACTGTAAAGAATTTGGTCTGTAAGTTATGTGTTATGCTAGTGACTCTGCATCTCTTTGCCTTGTTTCTTGGGAGGGAGAGATGCCTGGGATAACCTAACTAGACTGGAGTTGTCCCTGTGGCCTTCCCAGAGCATGACAGGACTCTGAATAAGGCACTGGAATCATTGCTGTTCTGCATCCCCACCCATCACCATATGGGTCAGGAGACTCCCTTGCTTCAGTAGCTGCAGGATGAGCAGTAAGCATGAAAAGAATGAGTGGCAGAGGACACTTTGAATGGATTCCTTTAGACTACAGAACATACAACTGCTTCTGCAAATGTAACCTCAGAATACAAAATGGTTCCTTCCCAAGAAACCAAAAATGAAAAGTTGCTGGTTTGCCAGTTAATGCTGCTTTGGTTGCTAAGAAAAATTTGCTGTCTTATCTATATTATGTTATATTATTCTTAGAAGAGGTAGCTCACTACTTTATAAATTGTTTAGTAAAACCTTTTAGTCAAATATACTTGATCTGTGGTCAGAGCAACTGTTTGCATATGGCAGTATTGAAGTGACAATGAAATTGGTGGGTTAGAGGTGAAAACACAAGCCCATTCCAGGACATGAAAGGGTTGCACTGCTGAATACATTTAGAGCATGTAGGTGAAAGCATGTTAAAGGAAATAGTATCTTTTTTCCTTTGTACTAAGGAGTTAACAAGTGTAAGGAACCATCAGCACATTTGCTTTCCCGTGTTCAGTCCACCAGGGACAGCCTCCTTGTCGTACAGCCTGGAGAGAACCACAACAGCTGCTCAGCTGCATGAGCCCCTGCACTCAAGGAAGAACCATTTCAGTTTCCCCTCTGGCCTCCAGTCTTTATCCATGGGCAACCTTCCCAGCCAGGGCAGCATTATGGGAGGAGAGGGCTCCCAGTTGCCAGATGTTGTGCTCCACTGCACACTGTACACAGCCCTGCACTGTCTGCAGAGATGGCAGCTCTGTGGTAATTAAGGAACTGTGCCAATTAGCTGCATCTGGTCTCTGAGTCAGAGCAGATTATAGAGTGTGTTTCAGAGCCTAGTTCCCAGTGTGCATCATTTGGTGTGAGAAATGGCTTTCTGTTTGATGCCTTCTGTTTCACCTTGGCTGGCCTCAGATGCACAAGTGGACAGAGGAACAGACAGTGAAGCAGCTCCTTTCTCCATTGCTACTGGTTTATACCTGGCTTCTTTGAGACATTTGTGTTTCCACCTCCCTCACGTAGGCTCTGACCTGTCCTAAGCACACAGCATCATTGAAAGGCAGACTATGTTTGTTTATATGAATATCACAAACAAGGCAAACAACTTGCTTATTACTTAAAGCATGCAGCAGTCTGATCTCTGAGCTGCATGAGCGGCGGAGGACCTTGGCACTCAGCATCTGGAAAATAAATTGGATTAAGTTTATTTCCTGCAGGTGTTCGGCAGTATTTTTGCCAAGTAGAAGCTAAATGGTAAAGAAATACCTTTTGGGGAATGGAATAATGAAATACCATTGTTGCTAGTAATATCTCTTTAGGCTAAGTCATTCCAGTGATGATGCTAGGTAATACTCTAATGATATTATGCTGATGATATTGGGAATTCCTGCAATAGTGGATAAGGCACATTCAGATCTTGGTTTTGGTGGATGTAGACAATGGATTTAGAAAGTTAAAAGCATGTAAATGTACATACAGGTAACACTGTGAACTGGTATGTTGCCCTTATATAAATATTTTATACAAAGAAAAACTCATGCTGAAATTCCCGGCATGTGATATGGTTTAGGCAAATCCTTAGGCATTCAGACTGTAAAAGTCCATATGGAAGTCAGCACTGGGATTCACAAAGATCTTTTTACAGTAAGGATGTGTCTGAGAAACCATTTTCTTCCCAAGAAAACCTACCAGAT
The DNA here is from genome assembly GCA_013400215.1 of Cisticola juncidis. Taxonomy (NCBI): domain Eukaryota; kingdom Metazoa; phylum Chordata; class Aves; order Passeriformes; family Cisticolidae; genus Cisticola; species Cisticola juncidis. Next base: position 695,817 of record VXBR01000461.1, on the reverse strand, counting down.
CTCCTTATGTTCAAGACAATGTGGAAGTCTTGTCATTCAGAGCTCAGAAACACATTTAGAGGTTACAGCTGATACCTTGATTGACCTCTTGATCCACCATTATAAATATAGGCTTCCCTCCCATAAAACTTGATATCTTCTTGATTGATTCTTCAGACAGATTTTCTGTCTGGGGATAGACCGAGCAGCTGAGACCACAGCTGCCTTTTTCACTGTTCCCATCCAGGTGGTTTGCACTGAGTCTGTCTCCCACAAGGGGATTTATTCCCAGTTGGACTGCAGAAGGCTTCCAGTGACAAAATCCCTTCAGGCAGGCTGAGAACTCAGTGGCTGGAGGCCCTTCGAAGAGCTGTGGTGGCTGAACCACAGAGATGTCCAGGCACTGGCTTTTCAGCAGTGCCCTGGGAATGGGAGCAGCTGGGTAAGAGGCAGCTGAGTCCAACTCTGAGCTTAGCATCAGAGTTGGAAGGATGCATGCTGGCAGGGTGGGGCTAAGGTTAGAAGAGGAAACAATTTGGGAAACTCTGTTAGAATCCCAGCTTTAGCTTGAGTGAAAAGCAGCAGACTGCTAGCTGAGACTGAGAGTCAGTAGTCCTCCTCAGGCTTAGTCTTCAGGAGTATAAAATTGTCTTTTAACTGCAGCAAATTCCTTTCTCTGGTACCTTAAGGGAGTGAATGTGACATTTTGCTCAAATAAGGACCTGTGGTCCTCCAAAGATAATTTAAGTTCACTACAGGCATTTATTTTAACCACTATAGAGGTAGGGCATGAGGCTTATACTGGTCTATTTCTGAAGACAGAGGATCTTACATAGGCTGTTAGGGGCTTCAGGATTATTTAAAGATGTGAATACCTGCATAAATTTCATTTACTCTGTAAAGTCATGCATCTAGTATTTATCTGACAGACTAGGAGTGCATGGACTGCATCAGAAAATTTTTTTCTAACCCCAGGATGATTTTGTCAAGCTACAGGTGAGTCAGTGTGACAAGGTTATTGCAGCTATAGCTGTCACTGCTTTGCTCTAGTACTGGAGAGTCCCATCTCCAGTGTAGTCAGTCAGAAGCCTTTAAATATATGAAGGGGTCTTAGAAAAATAAGAATTTAAAAAAATAATTCCACCCAAAATCAATTTCTCTGCTGTGAATTGAGTAATTCTTTTTTAATATGCTAAGTCATTAAAAAATTAAGCTTATTTCTTGACCAGCAAAGTAAGGTAACTGCACTTTATCTGGAGAACATGAATGCCTAAAGCTGCAGTTTCTTTTTCACCAGCTCTCAGCAAGTGGCCATTTAGTCTTAATTGTTACTCACAGTGTAGTCCAATTAAGGATGGCATTAGCAGGCCAGGAACAATTTGTTAATCAGTAAAAGGTATGACAGACAGTTCTTGTTTTGCCTGAGGTTTAGATTCACATCTTTGTGCGAAAATCTAACCATCTGGAACCAACTCTCCAAGCAATATAGGAGTATTATGAAGCTATCAGTTATAAACAAAATAAATGTACTTATGTCATTGAGAAGTGCAAAACATTATAAAATGCTTATTTATATTTGGAATGGCACATGTTGCAGAACTAACAGAGTCAAGTGACAGGATTGACATTGGACTTGAAAAATGCTTCCAAGCCTCCTTGAGCTGGAGATAACATGTAGAAGACCACTTATGGTCTGGCACTTCAAGGGGCTTGTCCAGACAAAACAGGTAGTCCTTTTCTGCTGGGAGAATATTTTTTTTCCAAAATATGAGGTGAATTGTGGAACTCCTTTGGAAACTTTCTCCTATACTTGAAGGGAGCTGTTCAGAAGTCACACTTATCAATCCTGGTATTTCCTGTCATTACTGATTCTTGCAGCGGCAGCTTCAGTAAAGTACATCCATGTAATATTTTTTCTCAGGAAAACACTATACTCTGCATGGCTGTTTTGTGTTATAGTTTCTAATCAATACATGCTTAGGTTGTGCCTCTTTACATTAACAGAATATTGGTGCTGTTTTTCAATCTGACATTAAGGTGTTTTATGCCATTTGGTCTGAAGTCACCATACTTGTAATAGCAGAAAAGGGAGATAACAAAGTGGGGAGGTAGAAAAGGGCAGAGACCTGAATGCAGTTTATTGCAGGATGTGGAGGAAAGTACATGTAACATAGAAGCCTGCAGTAAGATCACTTTTGTGGGCCTGCACAAGTGTTAACTGTGCCTTTTTCCACAGCAAACTCAATCCACTCTCCCTTGGTGGGAGGTGGCAGGGCTAAGCAAGAAGAGCTTCTGCCTATAAAACAGAAATAAGACAGAAGTCTTTGTACAGGGACCCAACTTTGGAAAATCAACTTTGACAAAATCAATGCAGAAATGCCTCTCATCATATGGTTGAAAGGCAGCCTCACCCACTGCATTTTGTGAAACTTGAGAGTTTTCAGTAATTCTGAGTCTCAGGCAAACCTCATGTTTTCTTGATACATTGCTAACAAAGACAGACTATTCCTACAAGAAAAGTGTTTAATTTCATCCACTCTAAATTCTTAAAAGAGAACAATATGGGGTTTTTATCACTTTCAACCAAGAGTTTTGTAGTTGCACATGTGTGCCCTTGTTATTTCACCTGCTTTCTTTCTCTCTAAGAACATCACTTGTGAGAGGATGTGTAGGGATCAGAATAGGCTCCAGGTGCTTGTGAGGGAATCTGATGGATGGACTTGTCCTCTTCACTGATTGATGCATTCAGCTTATTTTTCAAAGGATTTTTATTATCTGTCTAACAGATAGATCTGAAATTCAGTGTTACAGAAGAAAATACGCTGTGTTCTTGTTCTGCAGTACATATGTCACTAGTGCACCCATAATTTAATGACCTTATACAGGTCATTATTTTTGTCATTACATGACAAATCATTTTCAGATAGGGTCTCAGTAGAAAGCTTGACTCTTGTCAATCTAAGGTGAAACCCATGGATCTTTCCTATATCTGAAGTTAGATTTATTACATTTCTGCTCTCTTTGGTGCAAGAGTTCTTTGCACTGATGCCCTGGCCCAGGGTGTTACAATGCCAAATGTATCTGCCCCAGGTTTTTGCACCCCTGTTGGTATGTAGATCTTTAAAAAGTAATTAGATATAGAATTAGCTGGCAATTTCATGTATCACAACTATTAGCAGCTTTCCAAAGCAGAAGTTACTGCAATATTCACATGATAATCAACAAAAGGACTGAAATAATGAAAAAGCTGTGGAATAGTCCCCACACAATGCGTGCTGCAGTTCCATCTAGCAGCTTCACTTTGTAAGGCACTTTGTGACATTAGTAAACATCTCAATCAAGAATCTGGTTCAGGAGTGCTGTAAATCACTGGAAGGACCACGTGAAATTGTGCCCCAAGTACAGTTAATGGAGGTTTTGGTATCAACTTCACCACGGCCATGACTTCATGCCTGGTCTCAGGAGGAACTTTTTACTGATTTACCTCAAGTAAGAAACTGGTGCTGAGCAGAGTCAGGAGATCCCCAGTGCCTGGTCTGCCTACAGGTTTTGTCATCCTGTCTAAGAAAATGGCTATGCTTCTGCCCATTTTCAAACTCAAGTGACAGTCTGTTGCCACATAGTTTTGGCTATCTGTGGGCCCTTTTTTGCCTAGTTGATGATACTGAAAATGTCACAAATTGTGGCATGGGATTACCTGCTCAGACTAGAGTGACTGCATGGTTGTGAAGGATAAGCATCATTTTTATGCTTCTTATAATTGAAAAGTTTATTGTAAAGCATACAAAAATTAATGTGTAATGATTTTCAATGGAATCTTTTTCAATTAAAATGTTTTCAATATGCTCAGGATTTGTTTTCTCTTGGGTTATGAACTCACTTTTCCCGTCTAAGTAATGATTTGCTATGTCTGGAAGCATTTCCATCCAGAGTTTTTTCTTTTGTGCATTTTGCTCTTGAAAACCCATTTGTATTTCATGGTAAAGGATGCAAAAGAACATGGCATTCAGTCTTGAATTCTCTAAGGACAACACAGGAATCTAACAGTGGTAGGGCTACTACACAGAAAACAGGATTTCTCTTACTACGCTATCAGCTCTCCTGATCCAGCAGAAAACATAGTTGTGGTTTTTCCCTTAATTTCATTTCATTTTATCTGAGCTGCTGGACACCCAGAAATGTGCCTGTAATGAACCACAGGTGTGCATGGCACAGACCTTAAAATCACTGAACGTGTTGTATATACCTGATTGCAATATTTTGTATTTCAGTCTCTGATTCTGTCCCATTTACCGTCTGATTTCCTTCCCCATTGTAGCATCAGCATCATGCTCAGGGAGTCCAGAACCATTGAAACATTTTTAGAAACTCTTTGCAATATGAGTGTGGGTTTTAGGCATACAGCATGAAAAAGGCTAATGGATTTAAATATTTACAAAGAGAAATCCAAAATAGTTAACAGGATTGTCTTCCTAGAATGTGCATATTATTTCAATCAGAAGTAATACATTGAAATCCCAGACCTTTGCCACTAGGTGGTACACACATTTTGTTTCTTAGTTGTATGTGCTCTTGTCTGCATGTAAGGCTTTGTCTGAATGCACTCATGACAGTTTACTTAAATGCTGAAGTCTCCAGGTTTTCCTTGGTAAGGAATTTTGATATGCTTATTAAACCTCTGACGTAATTGTTCAATACTTAGTTATCAGATAATCACTCCAGTGGTTTGACAAGTGGCTTTTTCCTTCATTTGGTGGTGCTGGGGTTATATGATCCTTTCAAACTAGAACATACTGGTTCTGCTGCCAGAGGAGGTGGTACCAGCTACCACCCCTATCTCCACTCCTCACACCCTGTTTCTGCCTGCTGCCTGCCTGGCCATGTGCAGGGAACAGATCCAAACTGCACATCCATATTACTGCAGGTCCCAACACTAGGGACATGGTGAAGACCATCTTCTAGGAGAAAGGGAGGTGACATTCCTTCTGATGAGAACAAGGACTTCTGCTGAATTCAAGTGACTCTGCAGTGTTAACTGTGAGATCAAAGGTGGTCCAAATCTCAGAGGATCCCACCTTCATTAACTATGTTTATTAAGGCCTAAGTTCAACAAAATTCTGAGAACATAACTCATTTTAAGTATCTGAACTGTACCGTTTACTTCAATCAAGTGGCTAATGTGCTTAAAATGAGGTGAGTGCTAAAGCAATTGGGTGATGAAACCCTACAACCTACCACAGCTACCCCAGAAATCAACTGCAAAGTGTTGATTGATTTAACCAGGCAGAGCTGTGCTGCCAGCCTGCACTGAAATCAGTGTCCTAGAGTGTCTCTCTGGCCTTGACCCCCTGGATCAAACTGAAGGCACATGCTTCTCTCCCTCAGCTGTTACCTTCTCACCCTGGTACCTGCAGTGGTGCTGCATGGGTGCCTGGGGCCTCACCCCAGCCCCTTCAGGGACTCAGGAGCTGAGATGAAGCATGCTGCCCCTGAGTTTGCAAGTTAGCTTCTGTATCTGGTCCCAAATCCCTTATGCCAGTAAGACTTCTCTAAAACCATTGTGAATTTTCAGCTGTGAAAACATTTAGGGTAGAGCCCAGAGCAGTGCTCAGGGTTTAGAGGTTTTCATTCCCCTGCTGTAATTCTAGCAGAGATTGATTTTTTAATCTATTCTCTAATAAAATACAAAATCTTTTCAGTAACCTGTCTGAAATAATTATTAAAACAAAATTATTTGTATCCCTGCAGAATACACAGAGCTATTGAAAACTGTAAAAGTCCTGAATTTCTAGCAGGAGAGCTGAGTACTACTGTGTTTCAGTAGAAGGTGTACAGTGAGATCAAATCTCTCCCCTGCACTCAAACACAGGTGTGTAGAACCATCATTGCAAGCATCAGCAATGACAGCTGCTTCTCACCTGGGAAGAGTTGCTGAAACACATATTTTATGCTATTGTTCTATGGGATTTAGGTTTTGATGAAAAGCCTGACTTTGACTTCAGTTGATTTGATATAAAGCCAAACTCAGGTATGGCTGAAGAATCTTTAGGTCAATATTCAATATTAGATATTATCATATTCAGTTATATTTAAGGATGAAAAATAATTGTGTCCTGTAATACAGAAATTAATCAGGCAGTCCTCCTGCCTAGTTTTCTGTCTGGTATGTACAAACTCCCTTTCTCCACAGAGTTCTCTGAGTACATGGAAAAGGACCTCAAGGCAACCAAGGTCTTTTCTCCCTGGGAAAAATGACTAAAAATGGATAAGGCAGAGATTCGATGTCATTGCAATTATGCTTCAAGTTTGGATCAATATTTTTACCTGATATCCGAATATAACTGATACCTTCTTTTTGGAAGCCTTTTGTTAATACGATGTTCCTGCAAAAATTTATTTCCCTCTCATACCCAGGGAGTCCTATCTCCATCTCCAGCTTTTCCTTCTGTCTGCCTACAGAGAGAGGTGGGGTTTGGCCTACAAGAATTGGTAATTCTATCCTTTTTCTGAAGTTGGAGGCTATGTTCCCTGCCTGGGTTTTATGAACACTGGGTTTTATGCAAAGCAAAGGGTGGAGATGCTGGTCCATATGTACCTGGCTGTGAGCTGCCATGTGCTGTTCATGAAAATCTAGCATAGAGCTGAACTTGGGTTTTAAATCTCTTTAGATAACATGCTGACCTCCTCTGTAGCTGCAAGGAAGGTGTTGACAGCAAGACTTCATTTTTACCTCTCACTCATGCAAATTTGTTACTACCTGTTCTGTGCCAAATAAAACAGTTCAGGAAATGATACTATTATAAATCTTCCATCTCTGCTGGTGTAAAATGAGATGTTAATAGAATACAAAATGTGCTGTATGTGAGAACTATACATATATAGCTATAAATGTCTTACATATTTCTGCAAAAATTCATAGGTGTTATAGAATGCAAAGATCTGCATGATCTGCTCCATTGCTGTTGTTCCTTAAGTATTATAGTTAAAAGTTGTCAAATGTGTTCTAGAATATAATTTATATGTAGAAATAGAATATGACGATGCTTAATTTAGTGCCATTCAACAACATATTTCATGCCAAAGCTTCACAATCTATTAAGCCAAAGGCATTTAGTGAGAATTGACTTCAATCCTTAGGAAGTCGAATGTAGCTTTTGTGGGATTAATGGCTTAAAGTTAATTGTTTTTGCTAATGTTTTATTTGAAATGTCCTGCTCAGCAAAGGTAATGTGACATTTTGCTCACTAGGGATGTCGAGCCAAGCTCACTGCTGACATAGGCAGGTGTAACCTCATTGACTTAATTAGAAGCTGCACCTACTTACGTCAGTGAATTTGGTATCTTGCCCTTTTTCAGAGAAGGGGAAAATGTAAAGGTTGGTGCTTAGAAACCGGGAGGTAGAACACAGAGAGCAAAAGAAAGAGGAAATACCAGTGTCTGAAACGAATTGGCCAGTTACTCTAGAAAAGTAACTAGTAAAAGCAGCCAGAGCTGACTTTGCCCTCTCTAGGAAGGACTGTGTGTTAAATTTTGCTGAATAAATGGTATGGAAATAATCTGAGGTTTTTATAACCACTTGAAAGAAACAAACATATAATTGTTTCTGGAGCAAAGAACAACCATTGACTGCCCTTTTGTGAGGAAGAAACTTGCTCATTAGAAAGAAAATAGACATAATGAAAAAGGCTGATGACCTGGAGCAGGAGGGAGTGGTTCACATTTATAAGTGCATATTAGACCTGAAATGCTGGAAGAGATAAAGGGGAAGTTGAAGACAATTAAGGAGGTGCCTGGCCTTACTTATCCCTACAAGACAAAAGCAGCGTCCCCAGGAGGTGCCAGGTGGTCCCTCCTCAGCCACTGCAGTTGGAGTTCCCTTGTGCAGAACAGAGCTACAGGCCTGACTGCTTCCAGTGGAAAATTTGCTAGCACTGCATGTGTAGGACTCAGATTCTCAAAGATGGACTTAATTGGTATTTTTTATGCTACATTTTCTTTCCTTCAGGGGGCTTCGATGCTTCTCATTACAACTTTATACTTCATTCATGAAAGGAAATCTGAAGGGTGGATCCATGGTCACTCTAAGTCCTGATTATATGGACAGTGAAGGAAGAAGAGAGGTAATCCTTTGAACAGAAACAGATCATATAAATTTCATTTGATGACAGAGACCATACTTTCCCAGGAAAAATCTACAGGCCTTACCAAAGCTGTGGATGTGATCAGTGTAGCTAGTGCAGCCTCACCTCAAGTCCTGTGTGGGGTTTTGGGCACCTCAGTGGAAAAAGGACATAAAACTATTACAGTGTCCAAAGAAAGGTCAAAAAATGGTGAAGAGGTGAAGCTGTATGAGGAGTGGTTGAGGTCACTTCAGCCTGGAGGAGACTGAAGGGAGACATTATCACAAATGTCAACTTCCTCATGAGGAAAAGAGGGGCAGGCACTGATCGCTTTTGTGACAGGACCCAAAAGAATTGGCATGAAACTGAGTCAAGGGAGGTTCGGGTTGGATATCATGAAAAGGTTCTTCACCCAGTGGGTGGTTAGGCACTGGAACAGATTCCCCAGGGAAGTGGTCAGAGCACAATGATCCTCTAGCCTTAGTTTTCCTCAGCCAGTTTATTTTAGACGTCATGGAAAGCATCAACAAACCCCATGTGTCTCCAGCAAGAAGATTAGGAGAGATGATAAGGACTGCCCTGGAAGAAAATTGTGCTGCATGCAGTCAGTGGCTATGTGGTTTCTTGATCCTGACTCCTGGCCCACAGCCTGGCAAAGGTGATCTTGGAAGTAGTGCTGTTGGAAACATTGATGTCAACTGGTCTGAAGTTTATAATTTGTCATGAGATCTCTGAAATGTTTCCTAAAATTTTGACTACTCACAGCAGGTGAAAAACACCAGTAGAAAAGGTGAAAAAAAGTTGAGAATGCAGAAGCTTAAATAAATCCCAGAGAGTAATTAAAAAAAAAAAAAAAAAGTTACAGGTATGTGGAAGAGACTAATCAAAGAATTATTGCCCTTATCCCTGGCCCTTGAAAGGACATTCACAATTTGATAAATGTGTGTTCTCATCCTCAACTCGCCATCTCCCCCTTCCCTATGATCTGTGGGAAGAAAACAAAAGGATGGAGAGTTACCATGCCATAGAGGTGAGGCCCTCCCTGCCCTGTGCAGAGTGTGCCCCTGGGTAAGGTAATACTCCAAGCTTCTTAATCCTGAACTTAATCAGTGTTTGAATGCCTGATACATGTGGCACTACACACAATGCAGGAACTAGATATTGACGTTAGTCCAGGAATGCTACTGCCAATGCAATTGGCTCTGAATGTAATTTCAAAGCTTGCTAACTGGCTTTGTTTTCAGTCCACAAGCATTCCTGATGACAGTTAAGGGACTGTGCACAAAAGTTATATTTAAAAGATCAATTTCCTTAGAAAGATTAGGCAATGCATTAAGATGAAATCCATGTGAGCTGAATCCTCTTCCAGTAGTTCATATAGGTAGAAAGAAGAGGGGAAGTGGCAGATTATAAAAAATTAATTAGATTTTGAAGCATTTTTTGAGTGGGAAGTAATTTTTTTATGTAATAAGAAACAACCTCATGCCATGTCTTTGCCCTTTACTCTTGGTCATGCTGACATTCATGTATCATCACTGTAACCCTTTCAAATGCCTTACTGCATCAAGAGTTCTACATTTAGAATGCACATATGATTTTTATTGGGTGACTGTGTCAACAGTTTCAAATTTTTCTGAGTTTTGCACCAACATAAATGCCTTTCCATAAAATAGGCAACAAGATAAGATGGTCTGATGGAGTTTTTTCCAGTCAGAAATGCCATTTCCTGGCTTATATAAAACATTTTATAGGTTGTTAGAGTATTGAAATTTTTTTGGACAGAGGAAATCTGCAAATGAGTTATTGTTCTAAACTATCCAGGAAGTGCATATTACTGGTCAGATACTTGGTGCACAGGAACAATCAAATTTAGGTGTTAGATGCCTAGAAATGTACTCAATACAGAAGAAACTCAATTTGACATGAGAACAGCAAGTTACTTGAACTAAATAATAATGTTTGACTGTTGGATTTTCATTCTACTGATCTGCATGTACAGGATAAATGTCAAGTGGTGAATACTCTTTACACTAGCTTGTAATAAGTATCTATGTCTTATATTATTGATGGCTTAAGTTTTATTTTTCATGCTTTTCAGATTCTGTGCTGCCTAGGAGTGTACTTCTGAACCTCATATTAAGTGCCAGTAAGCTCTCTTCACAGAGTAAGTAGGCAAAACAAATCCTTTTCCAGATGCAGACCAAGGACAACTGGTACAAGTTTTCAGGCCCAAAAGGATAAACAACAGTGGACTGAAGATAGAAAACAAGAAGGGACTTCATAATCTTAAACTGTAATTAGACAATTGGACAATTAAACCCCTATATACAAATGGACCAAAAACTTATAAAAATATAAGATCTTGTGACTGGTCATCCATTTTGTGACCATTTCAAGTCCACCTTGGATGTAGCCCTGCTCAGGCTCTTTTCTTGCCCAGCGTGGATCTTTTAAGGCCTTTCAACAAATATCTATTTTATTCTCTTAGCTCTGTCTGGTCTCTATTCCAGGTCAGCCTTCCCAAGGCACCATTATGGATATTATGTTAATAATCCAGGAAGGCACTACAGGAATTATCAGAACAGAAGAAGAGACTGTTACAGTCATATAACCTTATAATTGTATATGTCTGCACAGGAAACTGAGTGATGTTCTCCTAAGAGCTCAGTCTAAAGGCTTTGTTATTTGCTCAGGAATAGAGGTTTTCCTTTATTTGCAATTTACCTGAGTTTTGTCAATGCTTCCAGATGTATTTTAGTGAAAGGCAAGCCATCTTCACTAAACTTTAGTGAAAGTTTAGCCATCATAAAACAGTTTACAAAGTAAGCCTAGAGATGTGTATGACTGAAGAAGAGATGTAGAGAATATCAGAAATGCAAAGGAAAGTTGGCAAGAGGTATAAGAGTATACTTTTTGTGCAGTAAAAAAAAGACTGTTATTTCACAGCTACATTACAAAGGGATGTATTTTTTTAGAAACTCACTTTATGATTTTGGAAGCAGGTTTAAATATCTTACTCATCAAGGAAGCTTCTAGACTGGGCTTTAGCATCTCCTGTACCACCTCTCACCAATGTAAATCTTGGCAATGGAGACAGAATAGAGATGAGAACTGAAGGACTGTTAATCACCCTAGAGTAGTAATCTATGTAGGAAGTTCTTTCTATACCTTTTATCCACAAACATCCCCCCCATTCAGTACAACTGGAACTTTCAGTGTCTTCAGAGGGTGCCTCTGATACCCCAACTCTTTTTGGTTTGCCGAGCCTGCTGACATCCCCTGAGGTCAGCTCTGCCTCTCCCCTTCTCCTCACCCACTGGTGCTGGGTTGGGCATCTGCTCTCCCCTGCCAGCTCTTGTCAGGGCTCAGAGCCTGGGGAGCCTCCAGCAGTGTCACAGCACTGCAAATGGTCGGGTTTTTTTAGTCTGAACATGGCCTAAATATTTATAACATCTGTACTTGTCAAGAGGTTCCTTTGGGCATGCTGACTAAAGGGAGGTTTTAATAGCCATGTGCATCGTGGTGTGGGAGAGACTCACGGTGATACCTATCTATGAGCTGTCATTTCAGAAGGTAGAAGTGCTATCTTGCAAGATAGGCTTTGCAACAGTGCATTATTTATTAATTAATTAGTGGTATGTTATTTATTAGAATTTGCTTCTGTCATCTTTTGTTCACAACCTTTGATTTGGACAGGGCTTTTGTTCACTAATATCACAGCATCGATAAAATTCTGAGGCTTTAAATTTGGAAATTAATGTGTTAGAAATTGTGACCTCTGTGCATAGAGAAAGCTGGGGTGCACAACCACATTGTACTGAAGCCTGAAACTGGAATATGCAGCCACACCAACTCCTCAAATAGAGAATAAAACCCCATAGTATCCCCACTCAATTACAGAGGACAGGACAATGGTCAATGAAAACAATAGATCAGATCCTAGAAGGAACAGTACAGAGGCACCAATACTCTAATTTACTAATTAGTTCTGCCCTGCCATACTGATGGTTTTATGTTTCTCAGGAGGTAACTGGAGGTAGCTCAGATGTTGCTGGTTTAAGGTTTTCTTTTGCACTCCATCTGCAGGACAGGTCCTTGGCCCTGTGATACAGCACAACATGGCCTGAGGGCCTGGAGTGACAGTGAAAATGTTCATTACACAATAACCAGATGTAACCAAATCACCGTACACAATATGTGTGCTCATGTGTGCACTGATGTCAAAAAGATTTTTGCTTTTTATGCAGTTTTCATATATTTGTAGTTATATAAACCACTACTATGTAGTTATATATATCCTTCATTAACTCTAGTATGTTTCCTATCCTTTCTCTTAGATTTTAGAACAATAAGCTAACCTTCTGAACATATTCCTCAAATATTGTATAGTCTTATTGTCTGGAAGAGAACCTAGAAGAGGAACATTTTTTTTCCAACCAGAATCTGAGAAGTCATAAAAAAAAGTGGGGCAAAGAAGACGCTTGGACCAACTCCAAGGGTTTGACTCATGCTTGAGTTACTGGGTGTATTGGATGTACCTGCTAGATATCCAAATTAATCAACCTTATAAAATTGTGGAAATCAGGTGCTGAGTGTGTCCCATCACCACCAGGACACCTGGAAGCTTCGGAAAAAAGGTCTGCTTTTTGCTTTACTATTCTAACACTGTTGCAAGGGGTGTTTTGTCTCTTTTTATTATAGGCAACAGCACAACAGAGCAAACATTCTTCTAGACCACTCTCACCTGGTCCTCTCAGCCCCACAGGTACATTTAAAGGAATTTCATAACTAAAGACAACTTTGGAATGTTTTGGTAAGAGTAAGCTAAAGTTCTGCTTTCCAGGATCCAAGGGCTGCCTCTGCACACCAGGGTTTGTTCTGCAAATCTCCAGTGCAAAGTCTCTGTGGCTGTTAGCATAGCTGCAATCCCAGCTGTAAACCAGCCTGTGAAGTCACATCCACAGTCCACATTCACAGTCCACACCCAAATCCCTGGTTAGGGGATACTGTTTACATTCAAGGCCAAAAAAGGACAGGGGAAAAAGGAAGAGTGGAAAAATTGATTGGAATTGCCCCAAATGGTTTGTTTCTGGTGTTCCAGAGACATTTTAATCATTACTTTACAGTCAAATCCTTTTGTTTCAGCAATCCCATTTTTGGTGGTCCCTTGGCATTCTTACTCTCTTAAAGATATGGGATTCCAAAAAAAGAAAAATGTCTGCTTCCCTTTTATTAACAAGCTACCAGCCATCTGTTGGAGTGATTTAACTTCTGGAGCACCATAATTTGCCTGCATTTTTAATTGTTTCGAGGTTTGGATGTAAGTGTTTCCATATATATATATATTTTTTTTTTTTTTACTATTCATTCCCCAAGCAGTGAACAGCAGTGGTGGTTGTGATGTATTGGGAATATCAATATTGTAAATACCATTTATCAGTTTATAAAAGCAGTAAAATACTTAAAGTCACATCTGCATCCACTCCCAACATTTAAGTGGTAGAGAATGGCCATCTGCGTCGTGGGGTACATCAGACACAGCATGGACAGCCAGGCAAGGGAGGGGATTGTCCTGCTCTGCTCTGCACTGGGGCGGCTTCAGCAGGAGTCCTGGGGGCAGTTTTGGGTGCCACAATCCAAAAAGAACATAAAGCTACTGGGAAGTGTCCAAAGAAGGGCATGAGGATGGTGAAGGGCTTTGAGATGAAGCTCTGTGGGAAGTGGCTGAGGTCAGTCTGTTCAGCCTGGAGGAGACTGAGGGGAGACCTCACTGTGCTCTTCAACATCCTCCTGAGGGAAGCAGAGGGGTAGGTATGAACCTCTTTACTCTCATGACCAGTGGCAGGACTTGAGGAAATGGTCTGAATGACCAGGAGAGGTTTAGGCTGGAAATTAAGAAAAAAGCTTTTTGCCCAGAGGGTGGCTGGGTACGGGTACAGGCTCCCCAGAGATGTGGTCTCAGCACCAAGCCTGGATAGAGTTCAAGAAACATGTAGACAGTGCTTTCATGCATAAGTGTAACTCTTGGGGAGTGCTGCACAAGGACAGGAGCTGGATTTTGATGATCCTTGTGAGTCCCTTCTGAATCAGCATATTCTGTGATTCTGTGATTTATGATTCTATGATTCTATGAATTGTTGTTGTCAGGCAATTAATATTGATTTTTGTGCAAAGAATTAATTTAGAACATCTGCCTGGATTATTTAACTTAATATTCATTATAAAGTATTTGTTTTTTTAAAGTTTTACTAGTATTTCATATGTTTAAAAGAATATTTCAGAGCATACTCAAAAAAAACCCCCAAACAACAACAACCAAACAAACAAAAAACCCACAAGTAAATGGTGTAAAAAACCACCAAACTAATCTCAGTTAAATGCTGCTGTTCATAAAGTTCCAACACTATTCATGGAAGTTGTAATAAATCACAATGGAAAGTGTTGGCTGGATTTATATTCTATGATTCTTCATGTAAAAGCATGTACTTCTGTGCTGCCTGAGAGAAAATAACAAATTCAGAAAAATGTACAAAGTCATAAACACCGCTAAGATGGGAACTATACATGGGCTTCTTTATATTAACACAAAGTCTTTGGTTCAAAAATGGCAAGGGTAATTAAGATTTTAGGTTTTATCCCAGACATTTGGATTCTTACTTATGAATGCAGTTTGCATTCAGCTTTACCACTGAAATTTTAAAATCATTGGGCAGAAGATCTCAGGTTTTTTTTTCATTCATGAATGGGGAGAATCAGGTTACAAGAGGCTCACTCAGTTTGGTTCAGATTATGCAGACTAAAGAACATAAAATTGATCTAATTTTGTATGCACAGGCTTGGCAGGACCTGTGAACCACTTTATGATATTGGCTCATCTCTAACTGTGGAGAACTGACTCTCATTTAAAGTAGGCAGCTTTTCAGGTTTTTTTCCTCTCTTTGTTTCTAGATGATTGTTAGAGCCTTAAATGGGACCCCATGCATTTTCAAAATTGTACCTCTTCAGTGGTTCTCTAGCATAGAGTAAAACAGACTATTTCAGTTGGAAGTGGCATCAAACATTCATCCAGTTCAACTGTCCCACCACTTCAGGGCTGACCAAAAGGTACAGCATGTTATTAAGGGCATTGTCCAAATGCCTCTTAAACTCTGGCAAGCTGGGAGCATCAACCATCTCTCCAGGAAACTGTTGCAGTGTTTGACCACTCTCTTGATAAAGAAATACTTTCTAAACCTCCCATGGCACAGCTCTGAATAGTTCCTATGTGTCCCATCACTGGATACCCAGAGAGGAGATCAGTGTCTCCCTCTTCAACTCTCCTCCTCAAGATGCCACAGAGAGCAATGATGTCACCCCTCAGCCTTCATCTCTCCAAACTGGACAAGACCAATGTCCTCAGACTCTTTCCATAGTACATTCCTCTTCTCTTGTTTTGTTCCCTTCCCCTGGATATATTCACCTCATTAGGGTCCTTGAACTGCAGGTGAACACAGGGCTATACACTGGAGTAGCATTAATTTAGTGCAAAGGGAGGCTGGAGGGGGAATGTGCCTTACAGGGTGCAGTGCTTCATTTTAGGGGATACAGATTACCAAAGTGAGAAATATTTACCCCATCCCCATGACATGATAAATGTTGAAAGTAAAATTCTGACAGCAGCTGCCAATGGCTGTGAGTTTTGCTCTTTTCCTCTTCTGACTTTTACTCTGGGGGTAGAAAAAGCAGCTGCCAGGGCAGACATCACATGTAGAAGAAATGCTGTACAGGTGATATGTTACTCAAGAAGATGCTGATAGAAGTCTTGGTGACTGATGTCAAATGTGATGGCCAGCAGCCACTGTGGGTCAGAACAAGCTGGACTGCTGTGTTGGTAAGGGTAAGATGTGCAGCCCTTGGCTGGAGAGGGAGATTGCATGAACCTAATTTAATCATATTTCTGAGGACAAGATGAAGTAATTTCTGTGCCTCTGGTGTATAACCTCTTCAGAGAGCCCCTTGGAGGTGACTCACTCCTACCTTTGCATCAGAGGTTATTGTTTGAAGTAATGACATATCTGTATAGAGGAAAGCAAAGTTACAGCCAGGGTCACTCTACCCCAACCTACTTATTAAGAATCTAATTGAGACTGAGCACTTTCTGTGGCATCAATTTGCCCAACTTTTTATCCAATATCTATATTGGGTACTTTTGGTTCTTCCTGCCTTTACAAGGTCTATGATCTATCAGTGTGGTTCCGAAAAATACTTGAACAGGAAAGAACATGAGTTCATGGAGTCATTGATACATCCTGACATGGAAGGGACCCACAAGTATCATCCTCTCATGAAGCTGTGCTGGCTGTGACCAAAGACTTTGCTGTCTTCAGGTGTTTTTTCAGCAGCTCCCAAAATAATTGTCTCCATAATTTTACCAGTCACTAAAGTGAGGCTGACAAGCCCTACAGTAGCCAAGGAATGCACCTAGAAAAGGCAGTGAGATATCTGAGTAACAAACTCATGTTTTCAGTCACTGCATGGAGTAGGTGCAGTCTGTCCAGCAGACTGTCAAGTGTAACTTCAAGAAACTGATTACTGTCCATGCACATCCAGTGCCATAGGACTGAAGACATAGGGGGTAGCCATATGAAATGAACATAGCAGGAGAGAGTGACACATGGCCCAGGGTCTGAAACAGAGGGCAGTGAGCTTCTGGGGAAGCCCAGAAAATCCCAAGCCAAAAGACAGACCTTGTGTAATAGAGGATGTTTCTGTAGCAGTGTGTACTGCATTGTGTCCCTGCATCCATCTCTCTAGTGGTATAACAGGAAGATATTTTTGTACCTGTTCCAGTCAGAGTATGAGACACAGAAGACCCACCTGTGCACACCAGTCTGGCCATTTCAAAGACATCTGAGTATCACATCCCAGAGAGCTGTGTCTTGTCATATCTGTTTATGACCAATCATTGCTGACAGGTTTTATCCATCCATCCAAGCCCTGGTCTATCAGCCCATCCCAGTTTGTACCCCAGCTCTCAGCAGCCCTAGATGGATGCCAATGTCAGATACTGGAGATGTTTCATGGTTAAGGCAGAAAAGGTACTTGTCAGGACCCTGCATTTGGGAACAACTGAGTGGCTGAGAAAAGAAGACGAATTCTGGGATTAGGTTTCAAGCCTGAGCAATGATTGCAAGATCAGGCCCTCAAGAGGCAAAGTGAGGTCATGAGAAAACTGGAAGAACCAGGTGTAGTGCAGTGTAATTATTATAGTTAATAATCAAACTTAGCTGCACAGGAATTGCAAGCATTAATTCCTTCTTTTGCCTTAGAGGCTGTGTTTCTTCACTGCTCTGACCCTTGCTGTCCAGCCAGAGAGACTTTGAGGCCACATCTTCCCAGATGCCCCTTGAGAGATATTATTCTGCAGGGATCAGCAGGGGAGGCCATTTCTCACAGCCCCTTGCCCTATTCCACATTTCATTAAGCTTCTTTGGTTCATTTTTTAAGACCTGCTGACATCACATTTTACCTCCTGTCAGCCTAGAGTAAGGCTGTAGCACAAGAACTGTGAACTTGTTCAGCAAGGTCAGGAACTTCATGCCCTTCCTCCCCAGTTAGCACATGCTATGTGAAACTACTCCTTAAATTCTTATTCTCACACTCAGATGGGTCCCATATTCATATTATTTCCCTCCAGAAGAATATGCTTGTTCTGCCTACTTCTCTGAGCAGAGATTTGTGCATGCAGGAGGGAAGGGCTGTATCTCTGTTTTACTTCAGCAGTACAAAAACAGGGAAGAGACAACTTGTGAGAGAAACATCCCTCTTTAAAGATGTGAACTCTCTGAAGAAATCCCTGAAATTCTTAATGGTCTAATTTTAATATCTGTGTTTACAAAATCTTGGTTTCAATTAGGGAATCCAGGGATATTTTCTAATGACTTCTCTAGCTTTAAAAAGAAAAGTTCAGGGATAGACATGCAATTTACTCTGACTTACATGTGTTTTGTATAGCAACAAAACACTGCTATGGAAAAAAGTTGAATTTCTACCTGAAGGAGACTGTTTGTGCAGATGACTTATTCAAATGTGCATATAAATTGTTTTGACATGTTTTGCAGGAAGCAACAGAGGTATATCACAATAGAAATAGCTCAGAGTAGCACAAATCTTTTCACATGTAATTGGAATGTAATTGGACTATCTCAAGTGTCTGGGACCAAAAACAAAAAGCTGACAAAAATGAGCCTAAAGTGATGGAACAGATTTACACTGAATTTGATCGCTGCATATTCAGTAGTGCTGAATTTACCATGCTGCATGAAAGAGACTCCCAGATATTACAGGAAATGGAGCAAGAGCAGTGTGTACTAATGGGAGTTGCCTTTCCAGCAGCACTATGCCATCCTCTGTCCTGGCCATTCCACAGTGTGGGAGCAAGTGGGGCTGTTTTCTTTTGGCCAAACAAAATGTAAATCTCCTAAAAGCTGCTCTGCTTTACACTGAAATGGTTTCAGTGCCAAAGTTTGGTATCGTTGACATCTCCCTTCCAGCACCCTGACATCTGTGGGGACCTTCATTGTGTAGCAGGGGTTACCACTCAGTGGGTGTCTGGAGGCTAAAAACCCTCAGCTCATGACTGTGGTCAAGTGCACTTCAGGCTACTGTTCTTAGTTACCAGTGCCTATCCCTACCTAGCTGCCTAAAGGCTACTCTGGTATTTAAATCCACTTTTTTGTATTTCATTTAATCTGCCTCCACAGACCTGGGATCAGACCTGACACAACTGGATAGGAGCTGCCTTGCTCAGACTCAAGGGTCATCTCCTCTCAGACTCCATTTTTAATTAGACCAGATTTTCAAGGGAAGCAATAGGAACCATTTGCCTTTGGGATCAGTATTTGAGACAGGAGATCCTGCTCACTGTCAGTTAGACTTGGAAGGCATGGTTTAAAAACCTGTTTGTCAGCAGCAGTTATAGCCAGTCTGGACAATCTAATGCCCATATGCTACCAAATCTCACTTTGAACTGTATTTATTGATTCTACATTTTCTCTCTGTCACTGACACAGGAGTCTGCAAGCATTGGCCTTATTGTTTGCTCCATTTCTCCATTCCTGCACTTGCCAGAACTGGTAGGAGCGGAAAATGTACTGGGTTTTTCAGAACAGATCCAAAGCCAGCAAATGTGTATGTGTGTGTCTGTGTAAGAAATTCAGCTCCAGTTTAAAAAAAAAACCAACAAATCCCATTCACATCACTGTGGACAGTAAATGATTCACAACACTGCTCAGAGCAAAAGAAAGTCCTTGTTCCCTTCTGCTGCCAGGTCAGTACCTTTGCCCACGGGGAGAAGCCTAGTCAACTGCTGACACCAGCTCTTAGTTGAGGCAAACCACTGTGAACCCTTTGCTAGCCATGTGGAAAAACCCATCCAGACACCTTTTTGCTCGTTTGTATTTGCACAAACAGGAGGAAGGCTTGTGCTTCTTGCCTTCCCAGCCTTGCTTCCCAGTGGGGAGGAGAGAGGGAAAAGGAAGGCAGAGGGAGCATAGGAAGCAATTACATGTGTTCAGCTGAAGCCATATAATTTACTCATCTTCCGATTCAGGCCTGTTGTGCAGTGTTTTCCCTGTTTCAGTTAACTGAGGGATAAAACCAGAACTGCTGTTTCAATGAGCAAATCACTCACTTGCTCACATGTGACATGTGCCTGCCTTTTCCTGCTTTTAGTTTTCCCTGCCAGAGCTCCTGCTGCAGCACATACCTTTGGGACATCCTGATGGTGCTGCACCTGCCCAAGTGCCTGAGGACCATGCTGCACCTATTATTATTTCATAACTTGCAGTAAAAAATGTGAATTATCCCTCTGCAAGTGCATGCATGTCATGCCACACAGAAAATAAAATTGCTGAAAGAGTGCCTACTGCAAGTGGCATTGTGAGCCTAGGTATTCCCATCCAAGGGGAAGGAAAGGAACCATCCTTTGCAGTTACAGTTTGGGACAAGGCCAGACATTTTGGCTTGATCTGTGTGTCTCAAGACACTCTTAGCATCAGGTCCTGCTAGTAAAGTTAATTGTTTTGGGCTTTGACTGACCTGCTGGCCTCAACAGTGGCATCAGTTGAGGTTAATGTCTCCCATAGTGAGATCCTTCCCACTTCTGCTCCTTTTCTGTTGTATAAAGCCAAAATAGTTGTACCTTTTTGTATCATAGCCAAGAAAAATAACTAGAAACCTGGTATGGTTGAGAGATCAAAGTGATGTTTGTGCAAGATTTCCCACGGCTGCTCCTTCATCTTCACTGGGCTGCTCTCAGCTGCCCCATAGCTCCTTCCTGAAAGCAGTGTGAGCACACAAGAAAAACAGTCATGACTTTAGTCACAGGGTGCATTTAGATGGCAAGGTAAATGTTTTAGGATGGGAAAATGGAACGTTTTGGTACAGAGAAAGTGAGTGTGAGAAATGGTTTTATGGGCTGCCAAGTGCTGAATCACGATTGTGGATGTACCTGCTGAGAGCTACTGGAGATATGTTGTGAGCAGCCTGTGAGTGCCCAATGCATGTGCACAAACCTGGCCACAGCCCATCCATGTCTGCTTGATGTGCCTTCCAGAGCTGGCAGCATGGGAAGAGAGAAGGGATGGCTGTGCCTTATAGCAAAATCCAGAGAACAAGGTTTCTGTGTAGGAGCTGCAGAGAACATCATCTCCCAAAGAGAGTAAGCTCCTCATTGCACAACGTGGAAAGGCATTCGGAAAAAGACAGTTCTGCACTCTGCAATCTTCTCAGTGCACTTACCAGGTGTTTTCATTAGGGGAGCTGGTCGATGGTGTGCTTGTCCAAATGTCATTTTCCCTCAGTCCCCCTTGTGCAGTGCAACATCAGCTACTCTTCAAGCCCAAGAAGGTGACATTTCAGTGCTCTTTCACTGTCTTGCTTTGCTTTGACAGGTGCCATGGAAAGGTAAGCTGTTATAGTAATAGCAATGGTAGTAGGTACTAACTTTTCATGGCAGCAATTTTAAAGTGAGCTGCAATCTGGGACAGTTAGCAATTGACTGTTAGAAGTGAAGTGCAAGAAGACATTAGGCTGAGAAAAGGCTAGAAATGGATTATCAAAATCACAGAGACACCTCTCCCCCAAATACAAGTGGAGAAAACAAACAGGACTGGTGCTGGTCACATTGCCTGCTGTGTGACCAGAAGGTGCTCTGTGGCTTTGCTGGTGTCTGAGGCAGAGGAGGCTATGCAGAGCAGGATCCTGCTTGGTACAGTCACAAGACTGGATGAAATGTCTTCCCTTTTTTTTTTTTCATTGTGGACTTTACTTTAAACAAGTAAAGTCCATACTTTACTTACTTTACTTTAAAACAATCATAATAGATAAGTGAGATAAGTGATCTCAGGCTGCACTCTGCTTTGCAATAGCTGAGCTGTGGATAATTACAAGATTACCCCAGGGTGGGGATGACATCCTTTGCTCAGATGGATTTGAAAGCCAAAGCTGTGTGACATGGTGTGATGACATTTTTAGGGACATAGTCAACCCTGTCCTTCTATCACCTGTGGTTTGGTCATATGAGGGTTCTTAGTTGGAAGAAGGGAGCACAGCAAGTACACTGTCAAATGTTACTTGCAGCTAAGTTTCTGCTAGATCAGGTTTTTGAAGTATCTGTTATAAAGATGGCTATAAATAAAAAATAATTTATTCATACTGAAAGAACACACGGCAAGATAATTAAAGTCTCCAAAGAGGGAGCCTGAGATCATGATAAAAGGGAAGAAAAATCAGGAAATATCCAAGAATAACATCTCAAACATCTCAGTCGAAAAAATTAGATGAAAGAGAATTTCACCAGTTTCATCAGTCACCGTCAGCTGTTATTAACACTAAAACACCTCCCTCTTCTTCTGTCCTCCAGAAAAGTTCAGTCTTTTCTGCTCTCAGATGCCTTTTCTGCTGGGATCAATCGTTTTTCTGGAACCCTGAGATTCCATAGGTTTGCACGCTGAGCCGCCCACCGGAGCCGCGGCACCGAGCAGGGCGAGCCCTCAGCCAGGAACGGCGGCGGCCTCGGAGCCCGGGGCACCGTCTCAGCTCGGGGCATCCCCTCAGCTCGGGGCATCCCCTCAGCTCGGGGCATCCCCTCAGCTCAGGGCACCCCCTCAGCTCAGGGCACCCCCTCAGCTCGGGGCCTTTCCTCAGCTCAGGGCACCCCCTCAGCTCGGGGCACCGCCTCAGCTCAGGGCACCCCCTCAGCTCGGGACACCGCCTCAGCTCGGGGCATCCCCTCAGCTCGGGCACCTCCTCAGCTCGGGGCACACTCTCAGCTCAGGGCCTTTCCTCAGCTTGGGGCTTTTCCTCACTCAGGGCATCCCCTCAGCCTCTGGCTCTGGGGTCCCCGCCAGCAGCCCGGCTCCACGGGAGGGCACTCTCGTTCCACGCAAACCGAGCCGCGAGAGCATTTGTCTCTCTTTTAAAAAGGCAGTTTAGCCGTGACAGGTAATTTGGCACATTTCTCGCTGAGATGTGCCAAATGATTTGGCAGATATTTCGCATACGTCTGAAAATAGGAGCACCTGCTGCTGGCCTACGGGGGGCTGGGGATGAGGGGTATTTCATTAGTTGCTAATTACAGGCCCTGTAACAAAACTCTCACACTGGGTGTACCAGCCAGGCCCTGCAAAGAGAGACCCATCTGCCCAAAGATGTACCCAGGCACTCACTTAAAAAAGACTTTCCTCCCAGGTGCCAGCATCTTTTCAGCTGTCTTGGGCAATTCCATCTCCTTGTAGTGATGAGGAGTGTGACTGATCTTGTTTGTCAATCACAGCACATGATTGCATTTACTCGGCTGGCAGATACAGGCAAATCTGATGTTCTAGGGGTAGAGAAACTTGTGAAAACTCTGCCTCCTGCTCCAGGAACATAATTTTCCTTTTTACACACTCCTAAGGGGTCTTCTGAAGTTTAAGCTGCAGACAGAAAAGAATCACTAACAAAAACTTTATTAAAATATATGTAGAGAGAATACAAAGAAATTTATGACAGGACTTATTTGTAGGCATACCAGGCTTCTGCAATCAAACCAACTGAGTGTCCAGAATTCTTCTTAGGCAAGATTTTCAGACTAGGAAAAGAACTAGAGAGTTTTCAGAGATTTAAATAAGTAATAATAACATCAAACATATGTAAAATACTAATGAAAGCTATGCATTGAAATGTCTTTTTATTTGCCCCTTTTAATGCTCCTTTTCCTGATGAAGTAATATTTTGGTTTATAAAACTAATTAAAAATAGGACTTAATACAGACAACAGCCTAATCTATGTGTGAATAAGCATTTTGGCAACTGTAATCACATAAATTGGCAGAAAACTGTACTGATGTCAGTCCAGACGCGGTGCAGAATATGAATGTAATAGCAGTTGATAAAGTTAAGCAGGTTTTGCTGCTTTCTTCCTGTCTGCAAATCTACAGGGCAGACAGATGGCCAAAGTTGGATCATGTTTTTTACTAACTGAACTTCAGCACATCCTGCTTTGAGTCATAGTTTTGGTCCTGTATTAGTATCCCATTAACTTCATAAATGGTTTAGAGGAACACTTTATTTTCTCATAATTGCTATCAGTCCCACCTCCAGTAAAGTCCAATGTCTATATTTAATTACAAATATTTATTAAAAACCAAACCAAAGCTAAGAATCAGCTGTACACAACACCAGGGAAAAGGCGAGCAGGAGGAACAAGATCTATGCTCATGTATGAGGTTACAGGATGGAGAGGGTCCCTGGGTGCAGCAGTCTCTGTGAGGTCCAGACCCTGCAAGACCAAGCTGGGGTGCTATTTATGCTCATAGTTCAAACAGGATCACTTCCAGTTGAATTCCTTGTATTTTCATGCCACATATGTTCTTTATAAATTGCATGCTGACCCAAAATATATTCTGAGAATATCTACTGAAGAAATTTAGAAAAATTAAGATTTTCATCAAAGCAAGCAAGCATGCAAGGTCAATTCAAGCATCTTTGCTCATTTCAAACATTTTCCTGTCCACTGGCTATGATAAAGTCCTGTTCCAGCAAAGACTCAGGCTCACTTGTGCGTCTCAGCCCAGCACAATGAGCACCTTGAATGCTGATGGCAGAAGGGCTACACTGGACGTCTCTGTCTGCTCTGAGTGTTTCTTGGGGTGCCAGAGCTGGCTCCAGGGGTGCTCTGACAGCCCTAGGCACTAGGAATTGCTTGGATGACGGATGGGATGGGCAGGCATGGTAAGGTTTGGCAGTGCACTGCTGGTCCTGACAGTGCCCATTTATTTTTCTCTGGTGGCTCCCCCTCTGTTCTCCTTTTTATCGAGAGAGCACTGAAAATCTGGACCTATAAATCTTTCAAATTGTATAGTGGCAAACCAGGGGCAATTTCAGGCTGCAACAATTTTAAATAGTAAATATTACCCATTAGAAACACTGTAACTCTTTTTAATAGCTTAAGAAGTTAAAAATTAGAGATTTGATGCTGTCTATGTGGAAAGACACACTGGTTTCATTACTTTTATGAGATTTAGA
Organism: Cisticola juncidis; assembly: GCA_013400215.1. Taxonomy (NCBI): domain Eukaryota; kingdom Metazoa; phylum Chordata; class Aves; order Passeriformes; family Cisticolidae; genus Cisticola; species Cisticola juncidis. Next base: position 671,170 of record VXBR01000461.1, on the reverse strand, counting down.
TTTTAAGTAGTCTCAGGCCAGGTAAATGCCTTGAGCCAGCCACTGAAGAGGTTAAGGATGGCCCTGGGCACAGGATTTAGATCTCCAGTCTGTCCAGACAACTCCTGGTGCAAAAGGGATTCTTGGAGGAGTACATCAAACAAAGTTCACTTTTTGTTCAATAATAGGCATCTCAGAAGATGCCAGCTAGGTATATCCAGTCATTCTCAGGATCACTGTCTTATTTAATGCAGCAGATTAAAAGAAATAGACTGCAGGCAGAAAAAAAAATCCCCTTGCTCTAGTTTATTCATATCACAGCTGGGGTTTTGAAGAGACACAACTGATTCCCAGAGGCCAGAGCAACAAAACTTGAATTTCTTGTCCAGTTTTGTCTTTCATGCTCTACTTCTCCTGTAGGTTAGGCAGGTAATGCAAGGTAGGTATTCTGTACTTGCAGTAGACAGCATGTTGCAAGAAAAGACAGAAGTGTATCTTCCTAGTAGTCTGAGATGAGAATTAGTAACAACATTAGTAACATCATAACAACATTAGTAAATCTATTACTCTTTGAATATAGTCCGTATATTTTGTTTATTTTTTTATTTCAGGTTTTCATGATGAGCACGAATTGATAAGCTTCTGAGAAACCTGAATGGCAGAGCTTTAATTTTTTCATGTATTAATTTTTAAATAACTGTTTTCACTCCACTTGAGAAACAGTGAATAAATGAAAATTAGATCTTCTTAATTATAGCATTTGAACAGGACTTGAGATTTTGACCTTGAGAGTCACGAGGATTGAGTTGACAACATTTTACTCATTCCCTCTGTATTCTTTCTGAAGCAGAATTATAAATTTTCTTAGTGGTTTATTTCATGATAAAATCTCTAGACTGATACCATAATAGCTAGAGAACACTGCCTGCTGAATTTGCATAACTATTTAATTTTTTTTTCTCAGGATAAATTATAAAACTGGCATTGAATTAATCCATTCTTGAAAACATTGCTAAACTATAATGAGGACAAAGTGGTACAAAATATATTCATTGTCACAAATTCTTCATGATTGTAACCAGAAAAGCAAATGGCAAAAGTTGTTACTTTTTATAATAAAAATGTAATAATGGCAACAGACGGTCGTAATTTGAATTGATTCTTGTGGCAAACTTAACAAACTTAACTGGTGAATCAACAGATGTTAAAGAAATATGAATTTGGTTCAATATTTAGTAATTTTAATAGATTACAGTCTTGTTAAAGCTGAATCAATAGTGAGCCTGAAGGGGAAACAAATTCTGTAATGATGGGTGCTAATAAAGAACTCAGCCCAGGGAACTGGTCCAGGGAAATGCTCAGTTTGTCCATCCGTTCAGGAACTGTTTTCCTAGCTCCCTGTGGAAAAAATGGTTGTGATCAGTAACACCTTCCTTCCACTTTCATGGAATCCCCAGGAGCAATGAATCCAGAAAGAGAAAAGAACTTAAAATTGTTGTCAGTGTCTTGTTGCAAGAGTTTGGAAGATAAGAAGCACTTCCAGTACTTCTCACCCCAAACCATACAAGTGGAATTCATATATATGTGCATGTATTTATCTGGTTTATAACTAGAACAGTAAAGTGATAACCACTTTATGGCAAAGGTAACAACTCTCTTACCATTGCTAAGTGGACTGACAATATGTCTGATGGTAAAAACCAAGTTATTCCTGCTTTTAATGTTGTTTGAGTAAAATCCTTCATGTTCAGCCACTTAAAATGAAGCAAGGAGCTCAGCTGTTAAAGATGACTTAATGATAAAAGAGAGCTGCAAACTGGATTACAGTTACCCTTGCAAGGCTCCCACAGTGACAGTCTAGTAATGATCATTTTTCACAGAGATGGTCACCTCTAGCATTTGGCTGTGCTGCAGGGATGCCAGTTGGAATTAAACAAGTTAAAAATACTTTTTCACAGCTTATTCAGGGTGACAAATACTTCCTGTTCTGCAAACCTGTGAAAACTAAAGCAGCTTTTCTCGCTGAAATATTGTTCCAGAGTACTGGTTTTATTTTAATCCGTTGGAAGAATTTTGCTCAATTTTCTTCAAATCTTTTCCATGCACTTCCACCAAAAATGTTGCCCTTGTTGTCCAGGTTCTGCAGCAGGGACTCACTCTGCTGAGTCACTGCAGCCTGCTCCAGAACCCACTTCTGCTCTCAACTTGGCAGCCAAGTGAGCCAGTTGGTCCACAAAAGCAGCTTTTCCTAATTACCCATCTCTACTGACAGGTAGAGGACAGCTCCATTGTGAAAAAGGTGCTAGACTTGGAAGGGACAAATAATAGGCGTAAAACAGTAAAGTGATGGTAAAAAATAGAGGATGTTCACTCATCACAGGCTGTGAATAAAGCCTAATTTTCCCAGTGTGCATTTTGTCAGAGGAAGTACAAGCAGGCATAGCCCGGCCTGCTCAGCAGCAGCGTGGGCACACATATAGGGAGGGAACCCTCACTCTGTCGCAGTCACAAATGAGAAGCACATGTGAAGATGAGACTTGCAATAGGTCACAACAGACTGCCAGAAAGGTGCCCCCAAGACATTTACCTGATCTGCTCTGCCAGGATGACCAGGCAGAGAAAATCAGATTTGACTGACCATCAAACCCTAACCTAGCTGCTTCATGTGAAAATTGATTTCATGGCTCTCAAAACAGCTTTCTGAAGACAGTGTTTATTGTGTACTTCTTAAACACAATTTTATAGCACTGATTTGTAAATATCCAGGAGGAGATAAGCATAACATTCCAGTTAGACCTGTTGGACCCATGTATTGTATGACAACATCACGACCATAAAGGCTGCTCTGTTTCTGTTCCAGTATTCATATGTGAATTGTTATTTTGTCCTCATTCTCTCTTCATTCACCACTCTGCAGTAAATTTTCTCAGTCAATGAAGTTCTTGTGTTCTCTGTACTGTAAGTTAATGAGATGGATTTGATGATGTGACTATCTGTGATACCATCAGGCGGGCCATGATGGCTGGTACTGCCCTCTCCCATCTAGTGTTCTGAGGTTAGGAAAAAATTCAGCATGCTTTATTACAACCCATTAGGAAATTCAATTTTGGAATAACACAAAGGAAAACCAGAATTTGTTTTTCAGCTTTTTTGTTTTGTTTAGTTTTTTTATTTTGTTTTTGTTCTGTCTGTGTGTGTGAGAGATAAAGTGAGAGAAAGTCAGAATTTATATAAAGGCTGTAAGCTGTGAACATGGGTTAACTTCAGAAATCAGATTTCCTACTTGGTAACTTAAGGAGTTCATCCTCACGATTGTCCTCAGAAGTCACAGAGAACATTAACTGATAAAACATTACATTTTAGGAGACTCATCAAAGAGGACAGGAAGTTGCTGATGATGTATAAAGGTGAATACTGATGCAATCTGCTCACAGAGTTGTTCTACTATCCTCTGCTGATATTCCCAGTGACTGCAGATTAAACTGTAAAGCAAGGTCTCAGGTGCTTCAGAGCCAGGGTTCAGAACTGTGCTTTTGTCAGCATGTTTACAAAATTCTCTTGGTTTCCTGACACAGTCTGGCTCATCACAACGGTTTTTAATCACCTGTGATACTTCATTTACAGTACCAGTGTAGTTATGAGAGAATTAATTTTCTGCCCATACTATTTGTTAGTGTAATTTATGCCTTTCTTTTGGTTGCTGGATCAAATTACTTAATGCATTATTTCATGTGTCAGCCCATGACAGACAAGTCCAAGAAAGATATGCCTGGCTTCTCAAAAAAAAAAAAAAAAAAACCCAACAAAAAAACCAACAAAAAACAAACAAACAAACAAACAAACAAACAAAACAACAAAACAAACAAAAAACCCAAAAAACCCACCAAAAACCACCAAACCCAAAAAACAAACGCGACTCAAAGATAATTTGCTAAACAAAATTTTCTTCTGTCCTGAAAGTATAAAGAAGTAGAGGGCCCAATAAGGATAGTGCATTTGTGAATGCAAAATGGGTAAAAAAGAATTGGTTGTGCCTATTTTACTTCCAGAATGACTCGCCATCTTGGCTATGTTAAATCAAGTGACTCTGTCTTTATTAATTAACACTGGTGTTAACATTAAAAGGGAAAATACTGGAAAGTAATTAGGAGTTGGCAATTAGCCATCACGCAGGACAGAGGACAAAGAACAGGATCTGCTGTCTTCTCACTCTGGTCTGTTTCATGCCAGTCTGGCCTCACTCCACACTGCCAGCAGAACCAGGCAAGCACAACAGTGAGCTTCAAACTGCCCCCAGGCAAAGCCTCCCACAAATGTCCTTGTTTCTACTGCCATCTCCCATGCAGGCTGAAAATATCTGCATGCCACTTGCACCTGAGTATGAGGCATCCTCACTGCTGGCTTCAGAAGATGGAAATCACAAAGTGAGACAGGCAAGTGAGGGCAAAAGGAAAAGGAGTGTGGTACAGACAGAGCAGGACTGGATGCTGGTTTTATCTTGGGAGACCCCTGAGTGGGGTGGGTGTGATATCTCTGTGTGTTGCTCCCTCATCTAAAGGACAGGACTCAAGGGATTCCCATACAAGGAAAAGGCATGAAGTTGTCACACAGCTGTCATGTCACGTAGGAACTGCAGAGCAGGTATGAAGAGGAGGGAGGAAAGAACTACATAGTGCCCACATCTGTTTTCAAGCTGTGAACTGGAATATAGAACACGAGGAGGTGTGAGATCAACAGGGTGTTTTCAGAGCCAGGAGCTTCAAGTTAAATGTACTTAAAATTTGGTGTTGCTCTACAGTCTTTGTAAAAGCAACTCTACTGCTTACAGGAGCCAGTGTAAAAAGATGAAATCAAGACAAGAAAAAAGGCCTGTCCTTGCTGCTATATAACTGTGCCTCTGTCTCAGAGGGCTGACTGCTGTAGCTGTATTAGCCAATACTGCCAGCTCTTCCTGTTTAGACACACGTCTGTGCACCACTGTGTCCATGGTGAAAGAGCAATGTTCTCAGGACATCCTGAGATAGAGATGACTGTTACGGAGCAGAAATTAGGATATGAATATGTTTGTGTCTCTTTATACCTTTGCACCCCTGCCATGTTTCTGGCCTGATGTCCCCATGCTGGCCAGACACAACAGCAAGGACCAGGAGAAGGCATACTGATCCTCTCCACCAGTCATGGCCCTTCCTCCCTGCTGTGTCAGGACTGGATGACAGGGTGGCATTTGCAGCTTTTACAGATCCTGTATGCCCCATGAAAAAGCTTGCGGGGTTGGTTAACCCTGGCATCCCAGGCATGCTGCTGTCAAGGTCCCAAAGCTCTTGTGGCCAAAAGCTGGCAGGACATGCCAGCATGACGCTGGTCCTGCAATGACAACCCCTGTCTTTGATCACTGAAAGCTGCAGGCTTCCATCACATGGAGAATCATCCTGACCCTGCTCACATATTGTTGAGATGAAGCAGAAACCCTACCCTAAGAGCCTCTAGTTCTTCAAGACAGCCCCTTAGACAAATACCATGTACTTAAGCAGTTAATCAATTTTAGAATGACCTGTTGAAGAGTACATAATGTTTTCATATTACAGCAAAATATCATCTCTTGTAAAAACAAAAGTGTTTAAGCAAATAAAAATCTTGCAAAAATAGCACTTGAAAAAATATATTTTTTAACTTCCAATAATGTTTATTTTTGAAGCCCTGAAATGTAATTTGTGTGTTGAATAAATACCCTTCAAACATCATTGTTATCATTCAAATCACAAAGGGTGATATGTTCTCTTCTGTTCTTTAGCAACATCAAAATAATGAGGTCCATCCCTTCGGAGGCTGATGGCAGTGCCTCTCCGTGCAGGACAATGGGAGTTGAAAAGGGAAGAGGAGAAATACGTGTCACAGCAGGGTTCCAAGAACCTTGTGTCATGATGCCTGTTTCAATGTTGCAACACCCTGAGTTCAAAGCAAAACAGTTTCATAATAAAGGGACATTTGTGATGAATTGATGCCTTAATGTATTACCATAAGGTTTGCCAGGATTGGTGTGCTGTCAGTGGCAGTTATCCTAAAAAATACATCCCAATTCTAGTGCATGTAAGATCTGTCTGTCAGTGCTTCAATGGTGGCTGTATGAAAACATAAAAATGTTGTTGCTGATGTAGAGCATTTGGATGGCAGTAAATAAAGCAATCCCTTTAATCCTTTTACTTCCCAGGTAAATAGTATGAAAACCCACATGCATAAGCAACATTAAATATGTCTGTGGTACCATGAAGAAGTGCAGCTTGACCACAGGGAAGTTTGCAAGACAGGATAAAAAGGAGCTGTGAAACAGGGGCAGCAGGAAGGAGCTATGTAGACCAGTTATCCAACTCTCCAGTGAGGTCAGGGGCTGTTTTTCACAACCGCCACAGCTCAAGCTGCTGTCTCTTGGCACCTCTCTGGAACATGAAATGAAAGCTGAGTTGCCTTGTGGGGATGCCATATCCTTTCTCCAGAGGTGCAGGAGGCACCTCTACTCTGTATAACCATGGGGCATCCAGCCAGATTTGCAGAAGGCGCTGCTGGTGGTACAATTGTGGCAGTGAAGGAGTTCATGTGTCTTTGTGAAATCCATGCAGGATGTGAGGGAATATCCATGGGACTAATTTGTGTTGGGTGGCATCCATACACAACTTCAATGATCACAATAGTTGAACCGGCTATTCTAAAGCTGGTTCAGGCCTGTCCATAGAAACAGAAGAACAAAAATAGCCCACAGGTAGCTGTACTTTAAGGTATTTATATGTCAGTGTTTTCCAGCTCATAATCATACAGCAGAGTGAATAGGATGTGTGCTGGCTTGGCTGAAAAGTCCTCCATGTCACTACCCCCCATTTTAATTTTGTGCTTTACAACTCTATGCTGCTTCATGTTGTGAACTGATAGGACCAACTTCAACATGAAGACCAAACAGAGGTACAAGCTAATAGTTGTTACACATAAAAGAGGTAGTTTCTGTCGTTTGAATGAACCTGGAGGGCAACTATGTGCCCCTACTGACTAGGGGAAAAGAGTGTCTGTCTTCTTCTTGAGGCATTAGTCCTTCTCACAGAAGACCACCCTCACTACCACACTGCACTGTCTCCATGACATTCTCACAGAAAAATCAGTACAGGGATGCAGAACCCAACTCTGACTCATAAAGAAAAAGACTGTGCAGCAGGTAAAGGCTGAATAGGAATAGCAGGGGAATAGGAAAATAGGGAATTGTGTTTGGTAAAGCTGGGCATTTTCCTGGTGAGAATGGCGAGGTTGTGCCTCCAACATAGGTTCACAAATTGAAATGTGGCCTCTTGAAGCCCAGCCATGAGAAGGTCTAGTTTCTGTGATACTGAAATTGTTGAGTTAATCAGTGTCCTTCATGGTGACAGAGAAACCCTTTCTCCCAGCAAATCTGCAGGTGATACTAAATGAAGAAGTTTAGCCTAGGCACAGAAGAGCAGCAGTTCAATCTATAATCACCTTAAAGGTAAAACACCTGAGGGTGTCAATCCAGACACCAGAGGTTCAAGCCACCAGAAGCCCCACGAGGCTTAGCCATGAGGAGAGGGTTTGTCCACTGGGCAGACAGTCAGGAGCACAGCACAGCTGGGGAGTGCCAGGCTATGTCACCACCGTGCTGAAGTGGACCAAAGGACTTGGAGTGGGCTGCAGGTAGAGGCACTTGCTGTCAGCAAGGCCAGGTGCCCACTGAAGTGCATCAGATGGAGTAAGGCTTTTGGTAAAGAGATGCATTAATTCCCTTCTACTCAATGATACTGCTTTCCCAGGATAGATCCCAGCTAAGGAGAGATTTGGAAATGGGGTCCTAGGACAAGACTACCAGGATAGATACGACTGCCAAGGAGAGGCTTGAGGAGCTGGCTGCAAGCTGTGCCTTGAGAAGGTCAGAGTAGACATCAGGAAAATTTCTTTGCTGGGTGTGGAGTTCAACAGAGGAGGCAGGAAATTCTCCCAGAAGGTTTTCAAGACTGGAAGGAATAGGAGACAGTGGGTGGGTAAAATGCTACATTAAAGCAGCTCTGTTGACAAAAAGGAGGTGTAAGGGTAACTTCTGTGTGTTACTTCTTAAAATTCAACAATGGAAAACAGCTGTATTCAAAATGACCCTGCACAGCTCTGTGACTTCACAGCAGGGATGCTGTACTCCAAAAGAAGAATGTGCATGTTGAGGCCACATCCAGCAAGGTGGGCACCTGTCACAGGTCCTGCCACTGTGCAGAGGTGAATTGTCCAGCTCCCTGAGTGACTCTTTTCCTTCTGCTCGTGGGGAAGGGTAAAAAGGTGCCTGAGGCAAGGAGGAAAGGGTATCTTTAATGAGATTAGGGCTTGACTCTGCTGAAAGCCTTTTAATGAAGCAGGGAACACGTGGTTCTCTGCTTCCATTGAAAAACAAGAAAGACTTGTTGATCATTCAGCAGTGCTCCACATTTCTGCCACTGTGCTGTAACCTGGGCAAAGGTTTGATCACCTTGGGGCACAAGGTGGAACAAACAAACCTTTGCCTGCTCCTTCTTGTGCCCTGCAGGGATGAAACCTCTGCCAAGGATGTAGCAAAGAAGCTGGACCTGCTGAGACCCACAGCACGTATCCCAGGTGTGCTTCCATCCCTGCCAAGGACCCTCTGCCAAGGTCTGAGAAAAACCATTAAGAGGTATCCCAGCAACCCAGGGAGGGCACTGCCTATGCCTCATTTCTGAAACCTTTCCATGTATCTTGCTGTAGAGTTTAAGGTGTAAGGAGCAAGCCTTGAGCACCAGCTTGTGTCGTTTTGGTGTTTTTGCTGGGCAGGTCCACCATCCTACTGAAGCAAGCACTGTGCCCTACCTGGGCCATGAACAAGGAGCTCAGTTTCCATTTGACAAATACACACATTCAGTGGGGTTTTTCTGTTTTTCTAACTGGGGGAGAAAATCACCCATTACAGTGCATTCTCCATGTCCCCAGGCCCACATATAATTTCCTCAGCAACTCTCCTCAGCATTCCATATTATAAAATCAATCTCTATTTAAGTAAGAGAGGGATATTTATTTCTTAATTTTTAATAATGTATTTTGTGATTTGTTACAGCCCTCAGTGTTGTATTATTTATTTATTGTGCCTATATGGTGCCCTGCTACATGGTAATAGAAGAGCTACAGAAATTAGAGACATAAGCAAAACCAAGTTCAATAATTTTGCTACATCTAGGACTAGATCCAAAATTAACAAAGAAGCAAAACTGCAATGCAAGACTAATACTATAATGTTTTTGTTCCAAATTTTAATGGATCCAGTGGAAGCAAGCTATAATACTCTGAAAGATCAATCAACAGTGCAAGAAAAATTAGAACTGGATCTTAACATATATCCCAAGGTGTTTCAGAAATAAGTAATTTGCTGTGGTGCTCTTAAAAATTAATAAAATATTTGCATACAAGCTCAAATGAAAAAAAATCAATGTTTTCTTTTTGTCCCTTTCTTACATTCTTCCTGCAAAAGTGGTTCCCTTTCAAAACACACTCAAAAGTCTTCAGCTCAGGGAAAAGAAGATCAATTTACCTCAAAAATGCCTGCATTCAGGTGATATCCCAGCACATTCATTTGGTAGCAAAGTTCCCACAAACTTCATTAGGCTACAATTTATCTTCAGCAGCTGAATTAATTTATCACTGAAACCTAAAAGCATGAAAAGCAGGAGTTCTGGGCCTTGCCTGCAATTTGTGCTAACCCTTGGGGAAGTCATGGGTCTCCCTGCTCAGGCACAACAGCTACAGCATGCCTGCTTCCCCAGAGTTTGGATGCAAGGAACCACGCAGGCAGCCCAGGTTTAGCCCCTGCTTTCCATGGGAACAGTGCAGTGACTGCACTCTTGAGTGGCAGGGGTGGAAGAAAGCCAGAGGTATTGTGCTTTTACTCACAATGACCATCCTTTGTGGTGCACGAGATTTGGTATAGGGAGGAGGTAGAGCTGCCAGGAATCAGCAATGTGGTGACTTTCCCTTCAGGAAACCTTTACTGAACTAAAATAAACTGGTTCTCAGGCTTTGATCACCCAGCTTAGAAACTTCAATACTTTTGACATCTTTCTTCAAAACTCCGTGTCTCATTCACCCCCCTCAAGACTGTATTGAGGAAATTTTTGGCTGATGGGTCTTCTTTCCATGTTGTTTTCTCCCTAGCTCACAAGCACTCCTGTCCTGCAGAACTACACCTTTTCAGGCTATTTTCCTGTTGCACTGATGCCTATCACTGCCTCTGGGTGGTGTCCCAGCTGTCAGGCCAGTCTTTGATGAATGTCATAGCATGGCTCTGTGCCCTTGACCCCATGGCCAGGTGCCTGCCTTCTGGACTGCTCTGTGTCTTCATAGATGACAATAAGGCAATTTATAACCTGACTATCAGGATATTTGGGGTATTGGTTGAGCCAGTAGCAGAGGCCATCATTTTGAGCCTTTCAAGATGTTTTGGGATGTTCTGCTCCCTCAGACACTACAATGAGAGTTACTTGGACAAATTGGTTTCTTTTCTAATTTCTGTTGCTGATGACATGGTAAGGGTCTAGGCAGGAATTACAAATCCAGCACTGAGAGACTCAGCAATCTCAAAGCATACCTGAATTTTTTCCAGAGGGAAAAAATGCCATTTGTTGTCCCCAGGACTGGCTGTCTGAGTCATACCTAAGAGGAAATTCCAAGAAAGCAATCTTCAGACCATGGATTTCTGTGGATGGTACCTCCTTCACACACTGTAATTGTCACTGACCCTTGGCATCAGGGTCTGGTTTTGCCTCACACAGAATAAAAACTCTCCAGTTTTGATTGAGAATGGCATACAGATAAGGCAAAGCAATCTGAGTGAGCTTCTTGATTTGGTAACTCACTGACTGTCCTCAGTCAGCTGAGACTGCTTAGAGCCAGCCACAGCTGGCTCCAAAATCTTTTCAGCTCATCAGTGTCAGATCTGGGTCTTTTGTGTGGAGAACATGAGCCTGGCTCCCTTCAGAGGTAACCCTGACCGTGTTCAGAACAGCCAAGCTCCATGAGAGTAAGGTGTAATGAATCTCCCACCGAGGCAGAGTGGCACTGCCATTTACACTCCAAAACATGAATCTGGGCTGGAAGCTGCCAGCCTGTTTTGTGGTGAGAGCTCAGCAGCAGACCCAGAGTGTGGTGGCGCATGAGCAGATCTCATGCTGCCTCCCCAGGCAGTATAATTCAAATTCTGCCACTGAATGCGGGGCTGTGGCCGACATAACCACACACAGCTGCTTCCTTCTTGCAGGGTGGTGTGCTGGTGTTTCCTCTGCAGGCCTGCCTTGCACCATGACATGAGGCCATAAGAAGTGTCCTGCTGGATCCAAGAGACAATTCATCCCTCCCTGCATTATGCCTTTTGTGAGGGCTTGTGAGCCCAGCCAGACAGATTTCCACACATTTCCCCAGGAGAGAGAGCTGTGGTGGAAGGGACTCCAGAGGGTACCTCCCTGCACAGCTCTTCTAGTTGCACTTTTAGGATCTTCCGTTCTTCTAATTTGCCCAACCCCAGCTGGGACCCACTGGTGACCTCCACTTCTGCCATCTCTTGTAGCAACAAATTCCTACGCCCACCTTGTAGAGAAATGTTTTCCTTCATCTGCGTTAAACTGATCTCTGTCTAGTGCTCCCTGTTTCTGGTTTTATGGTGTTTGAGATTCAGTGAATCACAATATTGAAGTCACCTTTATTGCTGCCTACACGGTTTTGTAAAGGCCATTGCTCCTTTCTGTGGCTGCAAAGTCAACACTCTGAAACAATATTGGAGATTTCCATAACCTTTGCTGTTTAGGAGAGCTGGAAGTCAGAGAATTCATTGCTCATTTGAGACAGCAGCATGTGTTTTAGACCTGGCTTTTGGTGGCATGTGGTGTTTTCAGCTGATTAGTTTCTGTGTTTCTCACAGGTTCTTTCCACAATTAACAGTTCTGACTGAGGGAAAGGAATTAGCTACTTCCCTGTCTTACATGCTCGCAAAAATCCTGCCAGGTACAAACCTGCAATTTTAGCACAAATCCCTTTGAAAAATCATAGGTCAGTTTTGAAAACTACCCATGATTGTTTTAAGTGAGATAAATACTTTTCTTCTAGTGATGCTTTGCTGTGGTTTTGAATTAATCATTCAGACACTATTCTCATTAGTGTTCCCCTGTCAGTTAGCCCTGAAAACTGTGTGGCACAACTTACTGAAAAGTACAAAGCATTTTGATTACAATCTCCAGGAATTCTGGCCATAGATACAAGGGCTTCACTAACTATTCCATACTAACACACTCCAAAGAAGAGTGGGAATCTTTGTCAATCTGCCCCGTAAATCTACATACCAGTTTCACCCCTGGAAACCAGAACAAACAAAATGGGCTGACCCCAAAGGGACTGTCAGCATATTAATTGCCAAAAATTTGTAAGGTGCCTTGAAATAAAAGGTGTTATGAGGACTCTGGGAATGGAGCCAAAACATGTCTCCCTGATGCAGCCCTGAATAATTCTGTGCAGCTCTATCACAGGAATGATCTTTCTATTCTAAATCTGCTGGCTGTATGTGTTGCTCTATTTCATTGTAGTTATTAGAAAACAACTAGCTCAAGGCCTTGAACCAGCAATAAATCAACTTTTTTAAACAAAAAAACATGGCACACCCAATAGATCAACTGACCTTTAGCCCTGAACATAAAACTGAGAAGTACATTACTGTTTATTTTGTGACGCACCAGGCATCCCTCTACTCCTTTGCACCCTCATGTGGTGCTCCTGGTGTTACTCTTGGCTACACTATCACAATGCCATGGTGATTCAGACTCTGAATAATCTGTAGGTCTCCTCTTCTGGAGCATGTTAATAGGTTAAGCTTACAGTTGTTAATTTCATAGTATTACAAAAGATGATTATATATCTATGCATTATTTATTGCACAAATCTAGTATGATATATTATTTACAGCAGTATTAAGAGTATTTATTATTTATTATCTTCCTATATTAATATATATTATTTCAAGCAAGACTTTTTGCAGTGTTGTTTGTTGATTTCAGTTACTGGATTTAGTATTCTGCAGAGTAGACAGTACTGTCCTATGGGCTGAGACTGCTGAAATTTAATTACCTTGGCCAAGAAATGCTTTTCACTTTTGCCTGAGCAATATTTTATAACTTGGGGATGGATTGTGGCCAGCTCTGTCTGGGTATAAATGACCATGAAGAGGGATGTAAGGCATCTGCCCTCATCTATGTGGTGTGCTAGTACAGAGTCCCATAGACCAAATTTCTTTTGCTCTGCCTGCAAACCTGGGCAGACTCACAGTCTGCTGCAGACATCCAGTGAGTTGTGAATACAGCTGTCCCCTTAGTTTTCCTCCCTTTGAGGGAAATCAGAATCATTGTAAATAGCAAATTACACAAGGCTCAGCTAATGAAGACACTGGCTGGTTAGGGAGGTGATTTCTTGAAATGGCATTGGTATTGCAGTAAAAGCTCTAGCTTAGAGTTATTAGATCTTCGCAAGAAGGCCTTGCTGAAATAAATTATTTTTTCTAGGGAATAGAACTGTATAACAAAGACATGTCCAGTCCTCTGAGGCTTAATCTCAGCAACTGACCTCTTGTCTTGGAAGAACAGAGCCTGAGTGGTCTGTCTCTGAGAAGAGCTACTCTAGTGCAAATCAGAAAAAAGTTGAAGATTGAATAGGGCGGGAAGGTAATTTGTAGTAGAAATAGGAATCCAGCTTGAATACAAGTTTCAAAACAGTGGAGACCACAGCCCCATCCCTCCACAGGAGTGCTGGCAAGCTTCTCCTATAAAGCATGGAGCAGAGGTTTCTTCTGAAGAGTGTTCAGCTTTGAGTGGTCTTCAAGACCCACCTTCCATTCCCACCCTGTCAAATGCACTTCCAGTCCACCTCTACATGCCTAGAGCCATGTCCAGTGGTCTCATTTGCTTATATGTATTAGGGCTTATTCAAGAAGTATGTGTCCTGCAGTAGACCTCTCTCCTTCCAGCTTCACCACCTTGGACCTCATTTCGTCAGGCTGGCACACTTTACTTGCACCATCTTCCATGACTTGCCATTGCAAGAGGATCTGGAGTTCACTCAGACAATTTTCACTAAGTGGTGGCTGTTTGCCATATAACCCTTACTTCTATTAGGTTATGAGGACAGCTAAATCTTAAAGACAGTAGGTTTAGAAGAGTTTTAACCTAACTAATCCTTAATTGGAACACTGTCCCAGGTGGGTTTGAGATATTGTCTGAAGCTTCAAGGACTTTCGTGGCCTAAGCTATTTGGTCGTCACTATGTCAAACCTTTCTGACTCAACCAGCTCCCTTTATGCCTGAGGGCTGTGTTATTTGTGTCCCAGTTTTTCCAGTTATTCTGTCTTTTTATCTTTCGTGCCCCATATTCTCTTCAGCTGACTCTGAACCAAGGTCTCTCCACTGTGCCAGCTTGACTTCCTTCTTCTGGTCTTCCCAGCTTGCCTCACTCTTCTCCCTCCTTTGGTTTTTCCTCTTTGCACCAAAAACACCAAAACTGTCTCACTTCACCTCTGTTGACAATACTGTTGTGCATAGTTGTTGATCTTCACACTTATCCTGACTCATTCCTACTAGCAATGCTGGAAAAAACAGCTGTTTATAGCAATTAAATTTGGACTGGCAATTAGCCAATCTACCTGTCACTATTATTCAGTTTTCTTCAGTGTCCCCTTCAGCTACTTTGTATGCTATTTTTTCACCTGGTTTCCATGAGAACCATCTCAGTATATCTTTATCCTGCCAGACATATATTTGGTTCCTGTCAGGAAAGAACAAATATTTTACTCTCAGGCAACATTTGAGGCTTCAGCTGTTCCAGCAACACTTAGAATATGGTGAGATAGTGAGAGTCACCTCATCAAAATGTATCCAGGACACTCCACATGCTCATACCCTGCTGTACCATAATAAATAGAAATCTATCCCATAGCACACTGTTGATATGCATCCAGCTTCAGGTGACAAAAGCTTTATAGATGTGCCTCAAATCTCCAACTGTAGCAGAGAACAAGAACAACCAGGATGCTCTGATATACTTTCCCTTGAGAAAACAGCTAGCTTCCTTCAAATCTCACCAACAGCATGTGTGATGGGTTTAGATGTGATCCCTCCCTTCTGTTTTGTTGACTGGCCTTGTAAGAGCTCCTTCTGGAAGTTCACTGAGCCATTCTCTCAGTTTCCCTGAGAGAATGAGAGGGGACAGATGGGGCTGCTCTCCTCCAATGGGACATGTAGCTCCCTGGCATAGAGAAGCAAAGGACCAAGCTTTGCAGAGGTCCCAGCTGAGTCAGCCAGGAGACTGGCTGCTCTATAGGAGTCAGGGCAGGATATAAACCCACATGACTGGCCATAAAGCACAACACAGGGATCTCTCAATGCCCTCATGGCAAAGAACTGCAACAAATCAAAGATGATGCAATTTGTGTGAAAGACATTGCCAAATAATGCCATGCTATATACAGCCTCTGAGAAAATGATACTAAAGGACTATTTCCTTCACAAAGCTGTCCCTCATCACCCAAGGCTATTTAAAAATACCCAAGAGTATTTTTAAAAAATATTATCTGGGCTTAGCATATGTGAGAGCTCCTAAACAGGAATAATTTGGTTTTTTTGCCAATGAGGGCATCAAATTTTGTCCACCTACAGCCTTATGACAGCACCTGTTATTATGTCTTTAAAACATGGTGGTTCAGATGGTTGAGTATTCCTCTCTATGGAGGTGCTTGTTTCAGTTCAGCAGCTGTTCCAGCTTAGGGAGACAGTCCTTACACTGTGGAGAGTAGCAAACAGCTGGCAGTCAGTATGTAATACTGCAGGTTTGTGAGAACATATCCTAATTTCATTTTATATCTAGCCTGAATGGGAGTGCAGGACGTGAGGGCCAGTGGTGTTTGCACCAGCTAAATTGTCTCAGTATAACCTTGCAAAACTCCAGACTCCAAGATACATCCATGAGGACTTTGACATGCTTAGTCAGAGGCTCATGTAGCACAGCTTGTGATTGATTACTCATTTCACATATGAGAGTAGTGTGAAAAAGTCAAACTCGAGGACCTTCTTGAGGAAGACAGTGCATGCATCATCTTCAGCTGTGCTGTAATATCTACCATGAACACTAGATAAGATAAATGTGAAGTACCAAGTAAGAAAAAACATCATGTACTGCAAGTTTTTAGCAAGTATTTCAGTAAATTCCCAACTCATTCACCATTTTTTACCCCATCTGGATACAGGGAAAAGGCCTCAGAGATTAATTCTCAAAATGCTTTATAAAAATAAGCAAAAAGGTGGCCTGTGCCATCTTTGCTCATCCTTCTTTCACTCATAAAGCACTTGTCTGAGAGTCTGCTGGGAAGGACCAGAGGTAGAAGAATAAATAAAATAGGCAAAGAGGAGAGGCTGACTGATAGCTAGAGCAGGGAGAATTGGCTGTTCCCAGGTGCAGAGAGTTAAACAAATCTTTTGCATTTGCAGAGCAGAAGTGGTTTAAGTGTGGAAGGGAAATGAGGATGATTTATTGAACTTTAGGCCAGTGTCTCTTTCAGACTGAGTCACTGCCTCTCGGGGTCTGACTTGTTTGGATTTGAAGTTTCTTACTGCTTGGTTGGACCAGGTAACAAGTAAGCTTTAAAACTTGTCCACTCTCTCTGTTATCTTGTCTAAGAAGAGATACTATTTCTGCCTTGAAAAGTGCTCATATTCTGTCTTTTGACTCACTGTTAGCAATGCTATTGAATTTTCGGCATCTTTTGCTGCCTTATACCCTTGGTGTTCTTTCATATGTTGTCAGCTAGTTGACCTGGGTTGAATTCCATCTGTAATCTGAAGATAAGAAGATCTGTCTCCCACACACAGCCCATTAAACTTTCTAGAAAAACTCCAGATATAAGTATCTGGTGAAGTAAGCTTCTTAAATAACTTGGTACTGTGGACAAGGAACCATGACTCATAACTCAAACAGAGGGTATGACGCTTGTGCAGACTTCAGGGGTTTTATTTCCAGATTGTTACATTGCTGGATTTTCTTTGAAATTTTATTTTTTCTTTACTCAGTAACTTTCTGACTAACTTTATGAGATTTGTGCCAAATTTGTACAAAATTGTACAAACTTGTGTATTTGTGATAGACATTACCAGAGAGATGGAAACGCCCA
Organism: Cisticola juncidis; assembly: GCA_013400215.1. Lineage (NCBI taxonomy): Eukaryota > Metazoa > Chordata > Aves > Passeriformes > Cisticolidae > Cisticola > Cisticola juncidis. Next base: position 653,955 of record VXBR01000461.1, on the reverse strand, counting down.
TAAGTGAGGCAGATGTGAGAGGGAAAAATCGGGGTAGTAACAAAGACACTGCCTCTTCATGGACTCTTGTCTGTCATTAACATCTTGTCTAATATATTCTAATCCCAAACAAAGCTTATTGATGTTTATGCTTGATGTGATTCTGAAGCTGACATCTATCACTGACATGACTGGCAGCTGTGTTTAGTCCAGATGGTCAGCTGAGTAGGGAAAACCTCTGCCCTGGGAGGACACTGCCATCACCTTCAGCAAAACTTCATCACAGAGAAGTGGTCATCAAAAATACCCTGAAAAGCCTGAGAACCTTGTTAAAAATCCTAAAGTTCCATTATGTTTGTCAAGTACAGTCAGGTTTGCTTAATCACATCTTGTTTGCCAACATCCAATTTTATCACCTAAATGAAAAAAAAGAAAAAAAGAAAAAAAGTCAAATCTTGTTCACTTGTCCTATTAAACTAGTTTCTGCTTTAATCCGCATGATGCTGAGACAATGCCAATAAAACAAGAATGATTTAATCAGCTCTGACTGTTCTGATCTGACAAACACTTTCATTTGAGAATGATTTCTTGGCTATCCATAGAATATTCATGGACTCTACGGGATATTCAGCTCTCCCTCTATACTTGCCAAAGATTTCTGCTGGAAATATAGGTCTCGTTGCCTGACATGTGTAGAAGAATAATACTAGCCATTCCAAATGCATTTCAGAAGAACAAATCAAAATTAAATTATGATATATATTCAAACATGTTTTTCCAAACTTTTGCAGACTGTTTCTTTGACAATGAGAGGAAGATTCTCTCTCTTCAAGGGATGGATGCTAAAGACCTGGATGTGAGACACAGCTCTAAATATTCATCTTGTGTAGGCTGCTCACTCGATAACCAAAGGTGTTTGCGGTTGACAAATTTAAATTTTGCACCTCTCTCTAAAACCAGAAAACCACATGAATGCCAGTGGTGCCAACCAGTGTTTTTCTCCTGCTCTGTTGCTTACATGCATTTTATGACCTTACCTATCCCAGGTTGTCTGGGCTGTGTACATTTTCAAATATCCTTTGAGGCTGTTTACACAAGAAATGCTAATTGAGGGGAAAGATAATCACTCCAGTTTACAGAAGTATTTGCAAATATGGAACACCACTTTTGCCAGCATTCGGGAAATGGGTGTCAAAATTTGATCACTTTATATTTGACTGTTATAGTGTAATTAAAATAATTTATTTTGACTTCTCCTGATTTTTTCTAATCATTGTGAGATTCTTAGAATTCCTGAGTAGTCTGGGTTGGAAGAGATCTTAAAGATCATCTAATTCCAGCTCCCTTACCATGAGCAGAGATACCTTCCACAAGATGAGGTTTCTCAAAAATCCATGCAACATGGCCTTTAATACCTCAGGGATGGTGTGTCCACACATCTGGTCAACCTGTTCCAATATGTCACCACCTTCACAGTAAAAAATCCTTCCTAACATCTAATCTAAATCTGTCTTCTTTTAGTGTAAAGCCTTACCTTTTGTCCTATCACTGTCTGCCCACTTAAAAAGTCACTGCCCATTTTTTATAAGCCGCCTTCAAGTACTGGAAGGCTGCAGAGGTCTCCATGGAGGCTTCTCTTGTTCATGTAGAACAACTCCAACTTTTTCAGTGTGACTTCACAGGAGAGGTGTTCCAGCCCTCTGATCATTTTTGTGGCATACTCTGGACCTGCTCCAGCATTTCCATGTCCTCCCTGTGCTGTGACCCCAGAGCTGATGCAGCCCTGCAGGTGGGGTCTGAGCAGAGCAGAGGGGCAGAATCCCCTCCCTGCCCTGCTGCCCACGGGGCTTTGGCTGCAGCCCAGGACACGTTTGGCTCTCTGGGCTGGGAGTGGCCATGGCTGGGTCATGTCCAGCTTGTCATCCACCAGTATTTCCCAGGTACTTCTCCACAGGGAGAAGCAATGAAGAACTCTCAGTGTGTTCTTCTCCATGTTGTAGTCACATTTCGTATTGTCTCAACCCAGGTGGAGATCCTTGCCCTTGGCCTTGAACTTTATGAGTTTCTTATGGACTCACTTCTCAAACTTGTCCTGGTGCCCTGGATGGCATCCCATTTTCTGCAGTGTCACCTGCTCTGCTTAGCCTCCTGTCACCTGCAGATGCACTGGGGGTGCCCTCTCAACACTGCCACTGCCTCTGTCACTGACAAGGACACTGAGGAGCCTCAGTGTGCAGACAGCCCTGAGGGACTCTGCTCATCACTGGGCACAGAGCCACTGACTGCAACAGTCTGGCTCATCCATCCAGCCAATTCCTGAACAGTCCACCCTTCCATTCCATGTTTCTCCAGTTTGGGGATAAGGATGTCTTATGGGATGATGTTGAAGGCTTTACAGAAGTCCAGATATATGAAATCACTTGGTCTTGCCCAGCTGACCTTGTAAACTATTAGCTGCTGGAATGTCTGCTGTGGCACTGGTGGTTTTCAGATGGAACTGAATAAACTTTTTTGTTGTCAGATTTTTATACCATCAAATCAGGTTGATTCAGTAGCCTCTCTCTAACATGCCAGCATCAACACAGCTGCATGAGGTATGTGGATGGTGTTGTTGCTGGGACCCACAACTCAGCTGGCAAGGGCTGGACTGAGGAGTGGGCTGCCCTGCACTGCCTCTGAAGTAGCTCCAGGCTTGAGAAGCCCTATCCAGCTGAGCTTTGGGTGTAAGAGTGGTTTTGATGTTTCTTTTTTGTTGTCGTTTTTCTTCTCTCCTGTCTTATTTTCTGTCTTCTTTTCCTTTTCTGTTAAGAACTAGGTCCTAGCACTAGGCTTACTATTACAAGATCAAACTATTACAGTGCAAACTAACAAACTATTTTATATAGAATCTTATTGTTCTCAGTTATATCACTCCAAAGAACTTGAATTCAGGAAGTTTGAGTTTTGCCCAAAACTTGTTAGTTCTCTTTTAACTGGGGGATACCATTATAGATAGAAGGGTAAATGATCGGAAAGTTACTGTCTACTATTTTGAAATACTTATTTGAAATGAAAGAAAGTTTGTTACTTGAATATGGACATATGAGCAAGCAGCCTTCTATTCATAAATCATGTGTCAATCTTGATTTTCTCAACAGTTACAGAAGGTAAATTTACTTGGTCTTGATTTTCACTGTTTTTCTTCCACTGAAGACAATGGAAGAAAACTTCCACTAATTTCATGGAAACATGATTTGGCCCCTTGTGACTCTACTTCTCTCTTTTTTCCATATTTCCTTTTGAAAAACAGAAAAATGATACATCCTGAAAAATTGCACCTTGACTAAGGCCAGAGAAAGATTTAAAAATTAATAGAGAACTATTTCTTTTCTGTACATATGACTAAACAGCTCTGAAAATTATAGTTCCTATCATTTTAACACATCAAAGGATTTTTTTAAAAAGGTGCTACTTCTCAATTTCTGTTCTTGTCAATAATTAACCAGTGTAAGAAGATGTTGTAAAAGTGGTTTACTTCACTGTTTTTGTCTTGCCAAACTGAAACGGTTCCCAGATTTTTTGGGGTGTTTTTCCCTAACTCTGAGCAATGAAAAAGGGAACATGTCCTCTGATTATGCAAATGTACCATGGAATTGGTCTTAGGAGTTTATAGCTAAAAATACCAAACCACATCACTTAGGGGTTATGTAACAGAGGAAAAGGAAGGATGAGAGAACATCCCCAAGAAACTTACTCCCTGAATTTCTTTCCTGGTCCTTTGTTTCAGCCTGGAGAGGCTGGAAGATGAAAGAAAAATATCCTGTTTAGTCATTGTTATCTTAAGCTGACTCTGCACTTATTGCTAAAGATCATTTCAAATGTAGGTGTTTGACCTGAAGAGCAATCTGATGGTAAAACCCCCTTTTTTCCATAATGTGGGCATATGTCCAAGTAGCCAACTGTGGCTGATACTGCTCCATCCCTTGGGGTTGACTGCCAAGCTGCAGCACTAACCAAATCCCTGCTTCACCTCCACAAGCACTTTCTGTGTAAAATTATGCTGTTTCTCGGAAAAATTCATGGTCTATGCTGCTATCAGTCACTCTAAGGGCTCAAAGAGCACAGTTGCCTGTCTCAAACACAGTTAAAGCTACAGAAGGACTTTACCATCTGATAATCACAGAATGGAGGGAAAGCACATGTTTTTAAGGAACAGAGTTTGGTTTTGTTTGGGTTTTTTTTGGTTTTTTTTTTGTGTTTGTTTGTTTGTTTGTTTGTTTGTTTTGTTTTTCTTCTGATGAAGAAGCTCTTTCTTTCTATCTCCTCTCTACTCACTCTCTTTCTTGTATTCCTTGCTTTCCCTTCCACCCATCCTACACTCCATAACTTTCCATCTGTCCCCAGAGCTGCCATCCACCATTTAATTTAGAAGTTAGTAGCTTTACATTTGTGTGCTAGGTCACAACCTGACTCAGATCCTCCCAGAAAGTTGACCATGGAGTGTTGGAGCTTTTCTTCTCTCTGTGCCATCAGTCCACACACACACAAACACCCCACCAACACTCAGGAATTAGGCTCCCATTTTCATTGAACTTTCACCTGCTTTCACTGCATGAAATTGCCTATTTCACTACATGCTCTCACAGCTTAGCATCATGTTGCAAACTTTCTTGTGTCATGCCACCCACCACTGTTAATGCATCAGCTGAAAATGTGAAAACTAGCATGTTCAACCCAGAGAGACTGATCCTGTGTTGCAGGAAAAGCCTCATTCCAACAATGAGGCAGATTGGCAACCTGAGGCTGAAGCAGAAATTGCATTTCTTTCCTCTACTTATATTCTTCCCATCCTCATTCACTGTTCAGAATGAAAAGTCCTCTCTGCCTTTCCTTATACTCCCAGCTTTTCTCTGCCAATGAGTGCTCACTGCTGGCTCCACTGAGCATCAGCCAACCATGCAGGCTGTCAGGTGAGGGCACATCCCTCCTCTGCAGCACCACTGCCCTGTCAGTCCACCACTGACTCCTGTGTGGCCTCACAGTGCAGCTCTGGAGTAAAAGTCTTCACTGGAGGGTTTGTGGCACATCCATGGTTATGGGGAAGCAAGTGTTTGGATGCCAGGATTTGGGATAGGGGGTGATAGCACCTCACCTCTGCAGCCCCATGGCATGTAGCACCTGTCCTGCATCACAAACATGTGATCACTCCTGTGAGGCACTAAGCAGAAATGCAGCAGGAATTGTGTACTACATCCTGCAATAAAACACAGTCAGCAATAAAACTATACACAGGTGGGAGAGGCTCTCACTGAATGGCAAAAGACAGAAAGGGTGTAACTATTATGTTGTATTTTGGATTTTAAAATAAAAGCAGTTTCTGGCAATGATAATTATTTCATGTCATGACTGGTAAAAGAAATCATATTAATAATACATAGAAAGAAAGAAATGGGTCCATGAGAAAGAAATTAGAATACTCAAAGGTCTGTCTTTCATACATGTCATCATATAGATAAATATGTAGAAAAAAAGGTTTCACCCCATGCCATAGAGGGAAAATTATTTTGACAGATAAGTCAATATTGTTCCTGGCAATAAAGGGCCAGTCTAGCACGTACCATGCCTCACCTGAGGGACACGTAACAACTTCTGGATAAATACAGCATAAACTTCAAAATTTCTAATAAAACTTTAAAAGCCATTTAAATTTTAAGTTTATGGATACCATTTTCAGTTGTGAAGGTTTGCATCAACTGCCTTGCAAATATGTGGAGAGAAATAATTTGAGCAGTGGGGCGTAGTTATCTTACATTGGTATGGAAGCAAAGTTAGTTAAATCACAAAATCCTAGGAATCCTAGGAAAATCCTAGGAAAACAAGCTAAATTGTAAATAAGTTGGGTCAGTTACAAATTAAAGCTAATGGGAGTTTATTTCATCCATCCAGCAGGTATCTCACCCAAATGATTACTGTCCTTCACCACATCAGAAAAGCTTGTCACTCATATCCATTTTGATTCTTAATCTCATATGTATGCTTTAAATGCTGGCTTCACAATTAATAAGTAATTTCTGTTATGAACCTATTTCATACAACATTTAAAAATGTTCCAACTTGTATAAACTTTATAAAAATCATTTCACATACTGCACAAAGAAAATAAAAGCTCAATTATTATAATTCCCCAAGGGAATCTGTGGCCAGAAAAAGTTCCTAAATTTGTTCTTGGATGGGGTAACCCAACACAACTAAATTGTGAGGGAACACTATTTTATTGACTGTGAAATGACAAGTATGCATTAGAAATTTCCATTACTTGCAACTAAAACTTTGAAATGGCTGTCTAAAAGCTATTTACATGGCCAAAGAAATACAGCCACAAATTTATCCAGTCTAGTATCTGTAATTTAGCAGTAAAATTACAGAAAATTCCTTCTTGCAATAATGCTTTGAGAGTATAGAAAATAAGCATATAGTCACAGGTTGAATCCAGTAATTTGAAAAATAATTGTAAGTTACTTGAACTACAGCAAAAAAATCCAGTTTCTTAGTAAACAATTTCAGACAAAAAGCTGATTTATCATTTCTGTTTAATAATATTTTTTCCTCTGTCTTTAAAATGTGAGAGAATTGTTTTGGATTTTTTCTTTGAATATATGCCTAGTGAAAAAAAAAAAAGTTAGAAAATCTCAATTAACACACCTGAAATAGTATTATTTTAGAGATAAATATAGATCTAAATGTCACTGTAGTATGTAACGGCAAATGACTAATCTTATAGGATATGCATATACATACTGTCTGACTCCAGGTGGACAAGAAACAGAGGTTACCATCATACTGTTGAGGCGGTACAGCAGTGACATGGCTCTAAGAAATATGCAAGAAATGCAGAAGAAATGAGGGCAAAATCATGTTGTGCTCACCTTTTTGCCTGCTGGGATTTCTGTGGTGCTGGTGCTGTGAGAGCCTAGAGTGACCACTACAAAAGGGAATTTCCAATAACACTGTTGGCTAAGGGACATGTTTGGAATAACACAGATTTACAAAATGCTTCTTACTCAGGTGTGCAGAGCCACATCAGAGCAGGAAATGCTTAGGAACTATATGGTAACATCTAGAACATGCAGCAAAATGAGCTGTGTGGTCTTTTTTTTTTTTTTTTTTTTCTTTCCTCTCATTTTCATGTCTGTTGTGTAGGACATTGCTTCAGTATTTCTACATCTTATCCCAGCAAAAGCCATGGAAGATTCAGGAAGGATCCCACTGAAATTAACTTCTAAATCATACACATCTTGGTAGGAGTCCAGTTAGACCTAAATGCAAAGAAGCAGGAAAACACATAGTGATTTCTCCTGTTTCTACAAAAGTTGGGGAACACGGGGCTGAGCTGAGCACTCTCAATTCCACTCCCACTTTGGAGCTGCGGGCAATCTCTCCTGAGCTGGTGTTCTATCCCTGAACAATTCCATCCTGATCAAAACTTCGGTGCAAGGCCTGTGAAAAGTTGTTCAGGGTCTGCTCTAAAAAGCACAGTATGTTCTACTCTCCATGTGCAGCAGTGTGGAATGGAAATTACACTAGTTAGGGTGCAAGCAGCCACTGTACTGAAAATGTGTTGTAGGTTCCCATAAAGGAAACAAAGCCAATGGAGAAAGCCCAAACCCATTACAGGAGATGACCTTTTCCACATGGACCTTACACTACTATTATGGGAGTGGTACTTGTTCACCTTAAGGACTTTCATTCTTGAAACTCCTTCCTTTTGTATTCATGCACCAAATATTGGTCAAAAAGAAGCATGGTAGTCTACTTAGTGTGTTAGAAAAATTTTAAGAAATATTTATTGGCTTGCACAGTTGACCTTTGTGAGTACAAGAACATGTCTCTGGTCTTTTGGATAAATAAATGTCAATGTTTTTATGTTTTTGAAAAATATTTACTCTGGTTCTTTGTTAAATTTTACGCTAGTTAAGAGAAATATTACTCCAGAAGAAAAATCTTTCATATATTTAAAACACAAGCATACTTGATCTTTCAAGGGCTGTTCTTGACCATAAATTAAAATATTTAACAGTGGTGTTGTATTTCAGTATTCTGAGCAAAATTCTGTGAGCTGAACAGCTCTGAAGCATCATCTTTTGAATGTAGCCAGAATGCTTTCATGGTTCTTGGTTAGAGTTGCCCCAAAAATCCTCAGGCCACCACCACAACTGTGCTACACCTGTTTAAAATTGACCACTTTTTACCCAGGATAGCACATTTAGAGGAAAACATGGGGGTTTTGTTGTTGTTGTTGTTGTTTGTTGTTGTGGGGGGGGGGTTGGGGTTGTTTTTTTTTTTTTTTTTTTTTTTTTTTTTTTTTTTTTTTTGTTTTTTTTTTTGAGGAAAACATGTATTTTATTTTTGTAAGTGGCTCTCCACTTAGTCAGCAGACTAGTCTGACACACTTGTCAACAATGTGGTTTCAAAATCTGGTGCAGGAGAGGCAGAATCTCCTACTTCTAAGCTTGCCACATTTCTTGGGAGGAGTAAAAGCTTTATTTTATTCAGCTGTGTAAAAGTCTTGCTAACTCAAGTAAATTAATGTAAAACTGAAATAAAGTATTTTATTTCCAATTTCCAAAACAGTGAACATGAGTTAAAAAAGATGATGCTGGGGAAATGAGATAAAACTACTTTTGGTTTGCATACTCCTAAGGTCAAAGTTCAGCAATCTCCCTATCTTCCTTAATCTATTTGGGATACAATGGATGATCCTCTGGTAGACAGTTCTTAGAGAAACTTAGAAGACTTGAAAAATGTGATTCACCATCTGTGGTTTACTATTGGCCCTCCTCATCCTTTAATTCAGTATGTGTTTGTATGTTAGCAGCCAGATAGAATGAGTTCATTGCGCTCATTATTGGTTTTGGACTGAAGCTAGATATGATGGTGGTCCATGGGTCAGTGCAATAATAAATTTGGGGTGACTGAGGTACAGCAGAAGAGAAATGGTGGATCTGGGGCAGCTCTGTCTCTGTCAGACTGTGTGGGTAACACAAATATGATGTTTTAACAAGACAGACTTGTTCTCCCAGGTCACCCGCACACTGGCACTGGGGCCAAGGTGAAGAGCTGGGGAGGTTTGGGAAGCTGGCTCAGGGGCTCTGTACTGCCTGGACACCAGATTGTGTTAATCTGCCCCTCTAGGTGACAGCAGCTGTGTAGTGATGCTGCTAAAAATCCCTGTCTGAGGCCTGCAAGAGCCCAACCCCTGGAGCAACGTCCTGCCAGCATCGCCCTTGGCATTTCCTCTATTTCCAGTGGCTCTCACTTCACCCCTCTGTAAGAAGGTAAGAGCTGATGCTCAGGGACAACATCTGGCCAGAAATATGGGGCTCATGAACCTCACTGAAACTGTTTTATAGAAACCAACGAGGCAGGTAAACAGTCAGTCACTCCAAAACCTCCTCATGGCCTGTGTGTGGGATTTGCTGCTCCATAATTAATAGCACACCCTGAAGCAAGTTGGATTTAATGATCCAAAATCCATAAAATGACAATCTCATCTCAGTGAGATGGAGGGCTACATTCCGCATTTTATTTAGTACAGTGCAAGTCCTTAATTCATAGAGAGTCATACGTCACACCTTTTCCTGTTCCTTTTGCAGAAAAGGAAAATGTGAGAGGAAAACTTCCCTGTTTAAGGCTTTCTGTAAACAAAGGAAGGAAGTATTGGGCCAAGAGCCAGAATTGCTAGGTGCCTCTTCCAAAGACTTTTGCTAATATTTCCACGAAGCACTACGGTCACTACTGAGCTAGGCTTTTCATTCATCTGCCAAGGAAGAGAACTCCAGTCTCCAATGTGACGTATCTAAGTCAGTCCCGTCTGCATGTCACATTGAAGTTCCTGATTACACAATCTGCAACTCTAAATCTAATCACTAGACTGAGAATAACCAAGGTATCCTGACACCCAGCACTACTCTTGGCTCCCCTACAGCTGATTACCTCTAGGATGCAGCATGTGTTGTGTGTGTCTCTCAGGACAGCTCTGTGAGCAGCACAAACACATAGATGCTCCTCCCTGTGGTATCTAGGGTGTTCCTGGAAGCTCTGAGACGATTACTCTCATTGGATGGGCCTTGGAAATTAGTGTATTGCTATTTTTCTCCAGAGGAACTGTCCCTAACTTGAAGTAAAACCTGATCATACCTGCATTTTAGACTAAGAACTTCATTCAGCTGGTCTGTTACACCAGCATTTTGCACTCAAACCTCTGCATCCTGCCACGTCTGTGCAGCTGGTCCACACTCACTGGATGCTCACAACTTCCCCTACAGCTTCTGAAGATAAGGCATGCTAAGCCAGGAGCAGTGCCAAGCCCTTCTGCTGACACTGGGGTCACAGAAGTTCGTGTCTCATCCTTCTTCATCTGGCACCAGTGTCTCCTGGAAGTTGAAGATGAAATTTACAGCAGTGGTAACTGTGGTGCAAAGTTCACAAATACATGAGTTAGCTTCTCGAGGCATTGCATCAGAGGCAACAATATGGAGATGCAGGAAGATTAGCAGACCTCTGTTCAGATCAGGAAATGTAGCAGGCAGCTGCTTGTTTGATCCTGAGCACTAGTAGAAGGTCCTGAAATTACCTATCTCCAAATCCTCAGTGACAGAGCAGTCCTGTTTAAGTAGACAATGTCAGCTGAGGCTCTCAGATTTGACAAGAAATTTCTTTGCTTTCACAGACCTAAAATAAATACAGCTTTACAATGTAGACCTAAATCTAACTTTAATGAAGATTTTGTTCATTAATTCCCTTCATGTACAGTCTTTGTCATTAATATCTTCCACTGGCAAACAAAGAATGTATTAGAAGAGAACCTTGTCAGCTGAAGAAAGTATTTGGCTTGTCTTGGTGTTGCCAAGTAGTTTCATTTGTAATTTTCAAGGACATTTGAACAAAAAAGAAGTAGATCTCCACAAGTTAAATTTAATTTTAAAGTCAGTGTCCCTGATTGCAGTCTAATACTATTCTCATTAGTTTCAGTGTCTGTAATTAAAAATTGCAGGAAATATGTACAGAATATTCCTAGCTTTCATTGATGGGTTCTGAACACTGATCAGTTACAGGTTCACAGAACTGGCTTTTCCTGTGCTTTGTTTTGCCTAGCATCAGATTTTGTCTGAAAACCATTTTTAGCTTAGTACACTCATTCATGTTCACAACAGCTATACTGGCATGGAAAAGATATTTTGGTAGTGTTTCAGAGTCCTGTGTCTCTACCTGAGAGTTCAGTGTTTCTTCAGGGTTAATTTTGCTGTGTCCAGCAAAAAGAGGAGAGCTCAGAGGGGGCATGTGAATGAGACAGAGGTGAGGGCTCAGAGCTGGGTACAAGGAGGCTGAAGGTGGGTGGTGGAGGAGGTGAACAGACAAAGAGGTGGGCATTGCCAGTAGAGGCTCCTCAGCACACCTTGACCAATTGACTGCTCTCAGACACGTGCTGGGGTATGCCACATTTGTCTCTTGGTTTGAATGACTTCTGTTACTCCTGGAAAAACAGCTTTTGTAACTGTCCTGACTGTGAGATGTCCCAGATGGATGGGATGACAGGTGTGATTTAGGTGGAGCTGCAGTAGCCAGACTTTAACTGGTCCTGGAACAATGTGCAAGAGCGAGTGCATGGACCACGTTTAATTCTCCTCTCCTTGGGTGAACTATCATGCTCCTAGGAAAGGGCCTTGCTATGGTAGATTGCATCTGGGATCTCCTTGTCCTAAGTTTCACCAGGTGACTGCAGCAGTGGTGAAAGAAGCCTCCAACTCCTGACTCATGAAGTACTGTGTATGGTGCCCTGCTGATGAACTGGCTGAGCACCTCTGATGAACAGCAAACAAGGAAACCAAAGGTGACTGACACTGGACCTGAGAGAAAGGAGCATGTTCAATCAATTCCTCCCTATGTCCTTCCACTGGCAGTAAGCTGTGAGAGAGAAATCCTGTCAGGGTCCTCAGACTGACTGCTGTGGAAAAGGGTCCAGATGTGAAAAGCTTCAGCACCTGAGACAAATGTTAATCTCCATACTCACAGGTAAACTGCTCAGAGGACAGGAAACTTGTCTGGTCCTGACACAAAGCACAGACTTCCCCACTGGGGGTCCTGCATGTGGCTGTAGGCCCAGGATATGTACACACCTACATGTGTACACATATCAAACACAGTTAATGGAAGATAACAGCAAAGCTTAATGAGTTTTCCACAACTTCTCTTGAAAGCACTTGCATTCTTTTAAAGAAATTCCCGTTTCTTTATGGAAAATTTTCCAGAGATTTCTTATGTCAAGCTCTAGGTTTCCTTGTAAATTCAAGGAAATGATCTCTGCCAGCTGTTTAGTTGCAATATCTACAAAGGAACATTGAAGATCTGTGTTAGTTTGGGACTCACAAAAAGTAATTCATTATGCATAATGGTGATGTTGGCAGTGCATACCAAATGGTTAAATCTAATGTAGCATACAGTTTCATTAAGACACAACAAAATTAATCTATCCCTTCCCACCAGGAGGTTTAAACAAAAGCAATGGGGAAGGAGATGCATGGAAAAAACATCAATTTATTAGTGAAATGAAGACATGTAAAATAATTAGGCTTATAACAATAGACCAGAGGACTAAATTAACCCTTTTATTTTCTGTCCAATCTGCACAAATCAGAACCCTAGCACTGGGTGTTATGTAGATGAAACTTTAAGTGTTTTCCAATTTCCTTCCAGGGAGGAGATTAACAAGAAGATCAAAACGGAGCCACTAGTTCCTTTGAATAACTTTATTCTGGTTTGCAGAAACTGCCCATGGTGACTATTTGCATTCAAAGCCACACTTTGGATCTCCAGTGGGAAATTGCAAATAAATGAGTTAACTCAAAGAATAAAAGAGAAACAGTTGCCACTAAACTGGTGTACAATAATTTGTGTAATTAATAATATTGAAACTAAGGGACCAACCTAAATTAATGGAGGAACAGAACTTTCTCTTGCTTTATTAGATATGCTAGTTAGAAGGCACAACTTTCTTTCCTATATGTCCTGTTTCCCCAGTAACACAGGTGTATATTTTAAATCATTGTGTGCCTTAACAGATGCTGCTTACTTTAAGGAGTAAAGGAAAGACAAATGTTTGAAAATACACTACATTCATTCAGGATAAGAAATAACCCAGATGCACAGAACTTTGAATAAATCAAGTAATCAAGAGATTTCCTGGCCTTCTGTACTTTAAATTTTTAAATTTAGCTGAACACAACAGAAACTTCCCCTCTATTTTTCCTTACAGCTCTCAGCTCTGTTCTGGAGGAGAGAAGCTCTAAGCACACAGTGGTGTTTAAGGTGAATTTAGGGTACTGGGGAGTTTAGGGAGAAGCTCTGCAATGGCTGCAACCCTGAGGAGCACAGGACTCCCACCCTTCAGGCTCACTCCAGCTCCAGCTATGTGGATCAGGAGTGTAGTCTGCCTATAGCACTGCCTGGATGTGAGCAATGAGTCATGGGCCTTTGTCCCACTGAGAACCAAAAGCTGGAGCACTGGCACAATGTGAAACTCATATGAGAATCCATGGGACTATCAAGTATATAATACAACACCAAAAGCCTCAATACATATGATGAGAACCTGACACTTCCCTTTCCAAAATGACTCTGCCAGCTTCTAGGATGGGAGACAGCAGCAACATCACGTGAGGTAGTCCTGCAGGAAATATCAATCTATGACCCCAAGGGAAACGTATCATACCAAACTTGGCAGCAAGTCCATATTCCAAAATGGAATCAGGATTGATAAGGCCCCAGGCAAGCAGCTGCAACAGCAGAACAGGTGACTGCACTCAGCATCCCAACACAACAGAAAAAAAATCAATAGTGTATACTTTAATTCAAGTAGACAGGGCTGCTAAGTACCTAAAATGAAGCACTGCAAATGTATTTTTTTAAGTATTACTGTTAGTGGTAGATGAAGAGGGAAGGTGTGGGGAGCTATTTAAGCAGCTTTAGTCTGAGCTAGCTGAAGCTCATTATCTTGTGCAGGAAACCCTCACACTCAGTTCTGATCAGGCCTATTTCCAGTGCTCAACCTGTTGCTCCAAAGAATTTCTGCACAGGGAAATGCAAAAAGATGGGGAAAAGCAATACTCTTGGTCCAGACTGGAAGCTGAAATTTTCCCTTTGAATTGTTTGTTCCAGTCCAGGATGTCCCTTCTATTTTCTACAACCACAGACATTTCTGGGCACTGATTCTCCTCAGTCTAGTGTCCTTGTACCTTCACTGACTTAAAAGGAAACATAGAACTTTAAGTACCCAGATTCTGATGTCTGAGGTAGGAGGCAAGGACATACTGATTTTGTTATGGCAATATTATCTTGGACACACCTTGTCTCAGTACAGTACAACAGGTATTGTCTTTATTTAATACATCTCACTTAGTGGAAGTGGTGCACCTCTCTCTCTGTCCTGTCCATGCTCTTATCAAGCTGCCTAAATGAGGAATACCCATACAGCTGACAACTGGTTTTGGTGATACTGCTTCAGAATTAGCTGAGAAGAGTTAAAATGAATGGACTCCAATGTAATTCCTTAGGTACTCACTTTGTCCATTGATTGAGTAGATATTTTAAAGATAAATGTGAAAACATTATTTTTATTTTGTATTTATTGAGTGATGGTGGCATGTCACTAAACTGGATCTGTGCCCTCTGCATAACTAATTAATCTAATGGGCATTTCAAAGCTGATGACTGTGAAATTCAAGAATCTAGAGGTAAATATTGCTAGGTATACAGGAGGGCAGACAGGAGTCCCCTTCATTGGGGAAACTATCTGTTTGACATTCTTCATTTTTCAGGTACAACACAAACTCTTAAGTGCAAAGATTTGCTAAGATGTGGTATATTATAGATAACAGTGACACTTTGTTAAAGATATCCTATTTTGGAACAAAATAATAATCTTACACAGATAACCCAAGGGTTCCTGAGGTAGTAGAAGCCTACAGGTGACCACTGGTGAAAAATCTCAAAGATTAAAGAGCATTCCTCTAGAAAGTCTACATAGATGACAGCTCAGCTGAAGTGTCTCTACACCAGTGGGTGCAGTTGTGGGTAACAGAGGAGGAGCTGGAAGCCACTGTGCTGCTGAAAGGATGTGAACTACTTGTCATCTCTGAAAGCTGGTGGGATGGATCCCATGATGAGTGTGGCTGTGGGTGCCTACAGGCTGTTCAGAGGACAGGCAAGTGGGTTGCCCTCTACATCAAGAAATAAATGGAATGTGAAGCACTCTCTCTGAAGAACAGCTGCAAACAGGTTGAGAACTTTTGGGTGAGAATCAGAGAATGAGGTAACAGAGGGAACCTTTTGAATTGTGTCTATTACAGGCCTCAGGGGGATCATGGAGAGCTGATTGACTACAAAATCTTCTTGTCCCAGCTGTGGGAGGCATAATGTTGCATTGTTCTGCTGGGAGCCTTCAACCCCCAACATCTCTGGTGAGCTACAGGCAGTCCAGGGGACTGCTGGAATGCATGGAGGGTAACTTCCTAAGCCAGGTAATGGTCAGCCCTGACACAGGGGATCTGTTACTGGACCTGATGGTCACCAGAGCAAGGGAGCTCATGGGTAACCTCAGAGTAGGAGGCAACCAGAGCTGCAATATCACTGGTGGAGTGTCTGCATGAGTGGACAAGTGAAGAGCTATGGATGCTGTTTATCTGGATTTCTGTAATGTCTTTAACATGGTCCTCCCAACATTCTTAACTCCAAACTGGATGGATACAAATTTCATGGCTGGAATTTTTGGTGCACCAGGAATTGGATCAATGGACAGAGCCAGAGAGTTGTGAAAAATACGCATTCAATGAAGGTTAGTGACAAGTAGTATCCCTCAGGAATCTATACTGGGACCACAACTGTTTAATATTTTCATCTGTGGCACAGTGGGGTTGAGTGCATCTTCACCAAATTTGCAGGTGACTGCAAGCTGAGTGGTGCTCTTGGCACACCTGAAGGATGGGATGTCATCCAGAGGGACTTGGAAAAACTGGAGAAGTGGCCCATGGCAATCTCATAAATTTTAACAAGACCAAGAACAAGATCCTGCACCTGGACAGGAGCAACCCCAGTATCAATGTGGCTGGGGGTTGAAAGGATTGAGTGCAGCCCTGAGAGAAGGCCTTGGGGGTGCTGTTGGATGAAAAGCTGGACATGACCCACAGCATACACTCACAGCCTAGAGAGCAAACAATATCCTGGGCTGAATCCAAAGACTGAGTAGGGTAAGGAGGAGGATTCTGCTCCTCTTCTCTGCTCCAGTGAGATCCCACTGGGAGTGTTGCATCCAGCTCTGTGATCCTCAGCACAGGAAGGACATCAGCTTGCTGGAGCAAATCCAAAGGAGGCTGCAAAATTGATTAGAGGGCTGGGCTCTGCCATGCAGAAGGACTGAGAACTAGGGCTGCTCAGTCTGAAGAGAAAACATTCCAGAGAGACCTTAATTCCCCAGCACTTACAGAGGTTTTATAAGATGGGTACAGAATTTTAGCAGGGTCAGTTGCAACAGGAAAAAAAGTAATGGTTTTAAACCAAAAGGGGGTAAATTCAGACTAGATATAAGGAATAAATTTTTTAAAGTGAGGGTGGTGAAACATTGGAATAGGCTAAGAGGGGTGGTAGATGCCTCATTCCTGGGAAACATTCAAAGTCATTTTGGAAGGGACTCTGAACCACCTCAACTGCTTGAAGATATCCCATAATAGAATATGTCCATTTCAAGGGGACTGGACTAGACATCCTTTAAAGATCCCTTCCAAACTAAAGGATTCTATAATTCTGTGATTTTAAGGTTTCACACAATTTTGGGTGTCCACTTTCTCCTCTACAGTCATGACCCTGTTCTTTCCTGCTGCTTTTGCAGTTTCATGTTTCATATCCTGGCACTGGTGTCTGTCAGCCTCAGCTCTCAATCACAACTGTTCAGTGCTGGTCCTAGCATGGCAGTGGTTTGATTATTGAGTTCATCAGGAGAAGGACTGCATGCCATTATCACCCACAGTTCTGTCTGCCCTTGTTCATGCATCAACAAAGTCCTGGCCCCTGGTACTGGTGATTTCCAGAGCACAGCTGGAAACTTCTCACTAAACTCCAGTGTTTGGCCATGTTTCTAAATAAAGAACAAAAGTGAAATATGGAAAGCAGCATTTCTGTGGAAACTTCTGAATTTCCACTTTCACATATCATTAGCAGAGAAAAGAAAAAACAACTCAGACTAGCTGTCAAATTTGCTTTTCAAGGTCAGGACTTAGGGAAGACAGTTTTATTTGTACATTGAGCAAATCACATCTAAGATCCAATGGGATGAGACAAATACTGTAACCAGAGATGTTTTTCTCAGAATGCCACTTTGGATGAAATCCTTGTGAGATGGGGTACTCAGTGAAATAAAGCTGTTGCTCTGACAGAGCAGACACCAACAAGCTGAGAAGAGTGGTTGACCTCCTTCCCCATGGCTGGTCTTTGTTGGAGCCAAACCAATTCAGACTAGTTCACACACTGATGATGATGTTCACACACCTGAAAGATGTTTTGTCATGCTGACTCAGAGCTGGAGTATCCACCAGGGAAATCTGTTGTGCCCTTTTCATGGCAAGGCTAGGATACAAGTGGGAAACTGGTGGAGAATATCCAATCTGATATGTCTGAGAGCCTTTGGAGGCTGCTGTAGACTCTCTGCTTGCTCTGCAAACCAAAGAAGCCAGAGGCTGAGACTGTGTTTCTAAATCTGCTTAAAACTATAAATCACCAGCTGGCAGATGATTACAGTGAACAGCCTTTCTTCCATCAAACTAATGGAACTTTTGAAATTAATTAATAGGACCCTGAAAATTTCCCAAAGCTTTGTTTTATCTTTAAATTAATACAGTTTTCAATGAGATGGTAGATATAGGCTTAAATACTGCCATCAGTTATGCACACACATCTGTTCTGCACACAGATGATTGCCCTGCTTTATGATGCCCAAGTATGACATGCAAGGATCTACATGTTCCCTCTTTGTAAGATGGAAAAAATTCTGGAAAAATGGACCTTTTTATCTCTTGGTATGAAAGATTAGTGTAAGTAATTTGATTCCACTTCAAACTTTATATTTTATATTTATTGTTTCATGTAGTTATTCTAGGCATTTGCACCCTCCACAGTTACTAAAAAGCTGCACTTGCCAAAACCTGTCAATTATTGTTGCAGTCACAACTTGCACAGTCACTGAGACAGCAGCAGAGAAAGGAATTTTAAACTCATTTGGATGTCAGAATTTCACAGTAGAAACCTATCTCTGTGAATATCAGTGTCACCCTTTCAAGAAGTACTGTGTGAGGCGGTTTGAAAGAAACTGCTTCTGGGTGAGCAGCTCTTGGAACAGGAGAGGGTAATGGTAGGTGTCAGGGGAGTCTGGCTGGTGGCAGGATGTACTGGTTTGAGAGCAAAACCAGTGAGACTCCAAGTCAGAAATACAATTTCATAGAGACAGAACAAACAACAAGGTAAAAATAAAATAAAGTAAGATAAATGCAATAGTATAAAGGACCACTCACAGAGTCAGAATGCAAACCTTACACCCTGTTGGTCAGGATGTTGGAATAGGTCTGATGCAAGTCCTCCTGGAGTGACAGATGTGGCTCTGTTGAAGTAGAGATGATCCTCAAGAAAGGGTCCAGTCATCCTCTGGGAATCCAGTGGGAACAGGTTCCCTTGGTGTTTGGGATGGCTGTTTTTATCCTGGTGGAAAGGATTTGGCTCCTCCCACTGGGTGGAGCCTCTCCCAATGGGATGAGGTGATGTTCTCAGTCATGTGAGAGGCCTTCAATGGCCCATTCACAGGGGATGTCTCTCAGAGGAGATGGGTGGAGGAAGAGATAAGGAGGCACTGCCTTATCTGGTGTTATCAGGTGTCCAATTACCAGAAGGCATCCACCCTCTTTCTACCCTAGAGGTACAAGAGGTAAGGAACAATATCTCCCAATGGGTTTCAACAGATGAAAATAGAATACACATTTTTGACTACATTTTTCAACCCAAGACAAAGGGAGAAGACATTGCAGAAAATTTGGGTCTGGCACTAAGGAAAATGAGATAGAAAAATACACCTCAATTGAGTGTCCTGGCATGTGGGTGGCTAGATCAATAAACTCAAAAAAAGATCCCTGGGTTACTTTACTTGCAGCCTATGGTATAAAGATACCTATGTTGTTGGCCAACACCCAGAAAATAACAGGAACTGGAGTTCCTGGTGTTTGAACACATTGAGAAGTGGTGGATCAGGGGAGCAACATGGCCAGAACTGAGATGTGAAGGCTGATTTGCAGACAAAAGGTGGGTGGGACCCTCTCTGGTCCAGTTACTAAATGCTGGGCCAGAAGCAGGCCACTGCTGCACCATCACCTGCTCAGCAATGAGAGGAAGGGTAGTCTCTCCTGGAAATGGTACAAATCCCATAAAGCTGACACAGTGATGAGATGCCAATGGTGTAAATGAGGCCATAAAGGGACTATAGATGATGACTCCTTTCTCCATAGATATTTGTAACTTGTTTAAGTAACCTTCAGTCACAAAATTACAGGAAATTTATTTCACAACATCATGATTGGTTTCTCTGTGCACTCTTCTGTCATTTCAAATTTGTGCTCTTTTTGGACTGCAGTATCAATTCAGAAAATAACACCAAAAAAAAAAAAAAAACCAAAAAACCAAGACACACACACACACACACACACAAAAACACCAAGAAAACCAACCAACCAACCAAAAAAAAACCCCACAAAAAACCACAAAGAAAACACAAAAAAAAAAAACCCCAAAATCAAAAAAAACCCCCACAAACAACAACCCACCAAAACACCCACCACCCCAAGGAGGCTGGTTAGACCCATGTTTCTTAAACTATTAATTCTTCAAAGTAAGGCACAGGGATAGGCTGCCTCAGCTTAGATCCAGAGCTAATGGGAAATTGGGGGTTAGCTGGGCACAGCAAGGAGATTCCACAACTCTGGAACTGGAGGCAGAGCATCTCTCCATCAGGCTGCAAAGTCTCCCAGTCAGTAGCAGCCCTGCTTGTGTTGCCTGTTGGTCATACTTCCCCTCTTTACTCCCATCATGAAAACACCACAGACCATGAAAATCTCCAGCCCTCTCTATAAAATCAACTTTTCTAGCTAGAGTGTGCATCTGAAAACTACCATTATTAACCTCCCTTTTGGTAAAGGTAAGGGACCATGCTGGGCTAGAAGAAGAGTTAAGTGAAAGAAACGTATGAGCAGCCTTAGGAGATAACCACAGACCATATTATACAGATATATATCTCTGTGCTTATTGAGATGCTTACATATTTAAAAGTGAAAACAATTCTCAAAGTTCTAAAACATCTACTTTAGGAGGAAAAAAAGCCTTTCTAGAAAGACCTCCAAGTAGCAACCAGGATCCAAACAATATACATGAAGAATGTGAGAGCCAGGCACTATTTGGGCAGCAGTATGAAGTAAAAGAACTCAAACAGGTAAAATGATTCTTTGTCCTCAAGGATAGAGTGCTGGGGAAGTGGGCCAGGGAAGGGTTATATTTACCACTACAAATAAATAAAATTCACAAACCTAACAGTTGTAAAGCTATGCTTCCTTTTACTTTACATTTTAGCACATCTTTTATTGCTTTCCCATTTTTACTGGCTGAAATGCTCCCACAAAGAGAAGAAAATGTTGGTCAGAGCAAGAAAAGTAGTGTTCATATTTTTCTCCAGTGTACTGTAAGGAATGTCCACTTCTTCAACACAATTTCTTACGTGGTCAACATCTGCTTACTTTTTCAACTTAGAAAAGAAGCCAGAAGCACACATACAGTGCAAATTATCATCTGGCTCTGTGGCTGGTGCTGGAAGAAAGGATTTGTCTTTTATGACAATAGATTGTGCTTTAGTGAGTGTAGTCTGATGGATAAGGATGGGATCTTGCCATCTAAAAAGGGCAAGAGAATCTTTGGCAGCAGGCTGGTCAGTTTGGTGAGACAGGCTTTAAAATGAAGGACTCAAAGGCTGAGGGCCAAGAAGGGATTCTAAAGGTACATCAGCAGCAAAAGGAAGACTATGGAAAATATGGACCAAGACTATGGTGTCACTGCTGAATCAGATGTTGTAGTCAGGGAAGACACAGAGCAGGCACAATTGCTGAATGCCTGTTTTGCTCCAGTGTTTACTGCTGATGTCAGTCCTCAGGAAACCTAGATCTTGGAGGCAAGAAAGCTGGAGAAAGGAAGATTTGTGCTTGGTTGTAGAGGGCTTGATGAAATACCAGCTGAGCAGACACCACTATAAATCCATGGGCCCTGATAGGATACACCCATGGGTGCTGAAGGAACTGGCAGATGTTGTTAAGCCACTCTCCATCACCTTTGAAAAATCATGGGGAACTGGAGAGGTGCCCAGTGACTGGAGGAAAGCTGCCATTCAGCAGGATCTTGATAGGCTGAAAAACTGAGCAGAGAGAACCCTCATGAGGTTCAATAAGGGCAGATGCAGGGTCCTGCATGTGGGGAGAAACAACCCCAAGTACCAGCACAGGCTGGGGCTGCCCCACTGAAGAGCAGCTCTGCAGAGAAGGACCTGGCAGTCCTGGTGGATCTCCAGGTGACAATGAGTCAGCAGAGTGCCCTGGTGGCCAGGAGGCCCAGTGGGATCCTGGGCTGCACTGGGCAGAGCGTGGCCAGCAGGTCAAGGGAGCTGATCCTCCCCTCTGCTGGGCCCTGGGGAGGCCAGCAGGGAGTGCTGGGTCCAGTTCTGGGCTCCTCAGTGCCAGAGAGACAAGGAGCTCCTGCAGAGTGTCCAGCAAAGGCCACAGAGGTGAGGAGAGTCTGGAGCATCTCTGACAAGGAGAGGCTGAGGGAGCTGGGCCTGTTCAGTCTAGAGAAGAGAAGACTGAGAGGGGATCTCATCAGTGCATGTAAACATCTCAAAGGTGAGTGCCAAGAGGATGGTGCCAGACTCTTTTCAGAGGTGCCCAGACACTGGACAAGAAGCATTGGTCATAAAACAAAACACAAGAAATTCAACCTCAACTTGAGGAAGAACTTTGTGTTGAGGGTGACAGAGCACTGGAGCAGGCTGCCCAGGGCACTCATGGAGTCTCCTTCTCTGGAGGCACTCACAACCCTGCTGGACATGTTCCTCTGTAGCCCGTTCTGGGTGACCCTTGTCAGTGGGGTTGGACAAGATGATCTCCAGGGGTCCTTTCCAACCCTTATGATTCTCTGATTCTGGGATTTCGGGATTTGGGATTAAGGCTCATGTCTTATGCTAACACTCAGATAATACAAGTATTCAATTAGATGTCAGGGATCTTGTAACAGAGGTCAGTATTCCAGATTTTTCAGGAAAAAAAAAAAAGAAAGTGGACACTTGCAGAGGAAAACACAATGTCAAAACCAGTTTTCCTCCCCCATTACTTTTGACAGACTGGCAAGCAGCAAGTAGTAAATGGGTAGTAGGCAAAGCTTACCTCCCTCTAGGGAATTTAGAACTGTCAAAATGATACTGTAACTCTACTTTACAAATATTGCACTTCAGAAATTAACTTCATTTAAACTCGCTGTTTGGAGTTTGGTTGCAGCATGATTATAGTGTGAGGTTATGCTTACTGCTGCTGCAAGGTATGTAAATAAATGCAGATTTGCTCAAAAACTTTGCTACTAGCAGAAATGTGCAGGCCCTACTAAGCGAGAGTTCCCTCTCCTGCACTACCATTGTTGTACAGGGACTGATCTTGTAAGAAATAAGAAATTACCCAGGTTTTTTGACACCACTGACACACCTGACAGGCAGCAAGAGAAGATGGACTGGCACAGTCATCTTGTTAAAACAGCTTTCCTTTGATTTAGTGGAAGATAATTCCCCATGATTTCAGTGGATATAGTTCTTTGCTAGAACTCATCTGATAGAAGAGTGTGTTTTTAAAAATGATTTCAAAGACTGCTTTTTCATTTAGCTAACCCACTTCAATAACTCTTAAAGCTACTGTTCAAATTACTCCAATTTTCTGATAAATTCAATAAAGAGTCCTGAGACTAAGAGCTGCAAATGACAAAGGAATGCTCCTGGGGTCATGGTGACTTGAAGCCAAACACAGAACTTCACTTATGAGCCTATCTGTTGGTGCATCACCCGACAGGACTCTCTGCCTGTAGTGGTTTTACTTCACCAATCTGCATTTCCTGGACAAAGCACCAATTAAATGTTGTGGGTCTAATGCTGGTCAAATGTCACTATACCCATTGGAGTTATTTACTCTATCTCTGCTGTGAGATAGAATTAGGAAGAGACCAAAGCAGGCTCAAAATGTAAAGGGTCTAAAGAAAACTTTCTTAGCAGAATTAAAAGGAAAAAAAAAATCAGAAAAAACCTTCAGAACGCTTCTCCTCCCCACACACAGCCTCTTTTCTTTCCCACTGACAATGTAAAGAGACAAAACCTGGGAACTTCTAAAATAGTTTTCTGTCAGTACACTTAGGGAGAGGAGTCTCTCTTGCCGTGGCATGGAGTCTTTCCTTGCAGTGCATCCTTGCAGTGCAGATCCACGACCTGGAATTTCAGACCTGAGGACATCTCTACAGGATGTTAATGTTGTTGGAGTCCTGGAAACTTAGGATTTGGGGTCTTAGTGTTCCCATGTATCTTTATCCTGACCTTGGAGCAGGAAAGAGCCAGGAATTCCAACAAATGTCATTCTCAGGATCACACTTTTTGTAGGATCTCCTTTTCAGTAAGAGGGGCACCCTGGAGCAGCACCCATTACATTCCCACATCCCGTGGGATGCAGCACTTCCACCACCATTCTCCTGCTCTTCTGAGCTCATTTTGGTACACACTGCACACACCAAGACAAGCTGTTCTCAAATTCACTGATGGCCTGCAGCCTTTCCAAGCGAGAAAGAAAAATCTGAAATTCCCTGTGAAAATCAGGGAAATTCTCAGCTGTGTGTGGTGTATATGAAATCCACTGCCCTTACTGTTTTGGTTCAGCTTTTAGCTTTTTCACTTCTATAAATCTGCAATGTGAGATGAAGCTCATCCCTCTGAGAACATACCACACAGACTCCAGTGAAGAGGAGTCTTCAAAACTTGGCTGCACTAGAAAAAGACATGTTCCTTGCCAATAGTGTGGCACTGAAAAGGGCTTTATAGAGGACAGATCTGAATCTTCTCTTCCCAAAAGTACTGAAAATTTAGATCCAAAGAACTGTTTCTTTAAAAGAATTAAACCCACATACAAATTAGTATTTAGCCTTAGATTACCTCTCAGCTCTGCTGGGCTGCTGATTTAGCAGGCTTTTTCATTCCTAACATATATCATAATGAATTGTCTTCTGTTTCCACCTTGGTGTTTACTGTATTACATTTATGGTCCAAGAGCAGAATTACTAGCAGGGTTGCCTTATATACATACATAGAAATATGTAGTTCAAAACACATCTAAGAAGCAGAAAGGACAAGATAAGAAGACTTGTGTCATTCATCCAAAAAAAAAAAAAAGCTGGTTACAGTGACATAGTCAGTTTCTAGAAATCTGAACCTATTACATGAATATACATAAAATATGAATATTTCAGCAATAGAAAACTGAAAAAGCAGATAAAGGATTTTGACATGTATGGAGCCAAATGCAAAAGTTGATGTTTATGTTTGACAATGTATCTGGCATTTACAGCCAGATGCCCTCCACAAGTTGTATGTCTATGGAGCTGTGAGGGGAGCTTTTAGTCAGGATTTATAATGTTTCAGACATTTAATGTGTACAGTCATCAGTGGCAGCTCAGTTCTGGCCTCACAAGCAACAGGACACTTCAGGCATGCTAGAAAGGAAGCAAATAAAACCAAATTTAATTGAAAATTCTTTGGGCACAAAATATTTCTTCACCACTGGCAAATAGGCATACTTGGTTTTCAAACTTGTGTTTGACATCTTGGCTTGATAAAGAAGCAAAAAATTGTTAAGTGATACCTGCAAGGCACGATTTAAAAAACTTTTTTCCCTCTAATTTTATTATGTTTAGATTATATTCTCAAGTTCCCCTGTCTTGCTTGAAGTAGGAAAAACTATATATTTTTGATTGCCATTATACAAAACACTCTGAGTTCATTTCTACAGAGAATAAATCATAAAATCATTCAATCACAAATTACTTTTATGAGTGCAGCATTTGTCTGCCATGTTTGCAAGCAGAATATCTGAAAGCTAGAAACAGCTGTTTAAAATTATGTCTGCCTTTCACTCTCAAATGGTAGATGTGTGCTCTGTCATCGTCATGCACAAGCAGCTGATTGACAACCAAAATGGAGGAAAATGAATGTCTGCTGTAAGCATGCATGTCTCTGGGCTTTGAGCTTAGATGTCTAACTCCTAGAAAATTAGGTGATGCCTGTCTGGTTTTTGAGAAAGTCTGTCTCATGCAAGTATGGAATATTGATTAAAAAGAGAGGCTGTTCCTAGCTTTATCTGGTTCCCATTGAAATCGTTCAAGATGTTCAGTTCTGTTGGAGTTGTATGGAACTATTTCCAAATGTCACAGCCTGTACTTGCAGAAGTAGCTGTATGCCTCTTGTTTTTACAAGTGTTAGCTGTAATGTCTAGCTAATCTCTTGTGAAGATTCTGAAAATTTATGACTTGCCATTGTTGGTTTTTCTGTGCTCACCAAAGGCCACAGCTTCTAGACCTCACTTGTCTAACATTTTGCAGTGTGCGTTTCTGAAATCCTGTTTGTTAAGAATACTATAGCATAACAGAGACTCTGAAATAACACCAGGAGACATTGCTCTTGCCTAACCTCAGAGAATCACAGGCTCTAATTCTGCTAAAGGAAAACTAATCATATTCAGCATATGAAAGAAAGAGCTGTGTGCAGTTGGAAATGACATGATCATTTGCATTGAGATAAAAATGAAGGGCCATTAATTTTATAGCACTAAATGAAGAGAAGTATTAGGCCTGTATAATTAACTTCAATTAATAAATTTCAAAAAGATTTTCACAAATGTATGCAGAAAGTGCATATCTATATTAGCTGTTGAGAGAAAATAATTATATTCAAGCTAAACTTACAGATTGTATCTGCAAATATAAATATCTATATATACTTTAAAAGATTTCTTTAAACTTTGTTTAATTTCTCTGGCCCACTAATAGAGGTAATTTCCAAATGGTAATATAAAGATTTCATTGTAATTATTTCTTTCTAGTCATCTATGGTCCCCTGAATAAAAGTTGTGATTTAAAACTGATGTGAATTTTACAGCACTGGTCATATTATCCAGATCTATATTACCTTATCAGCTAATTTAAATGTACTTAAAAATTTTATGTTGACATTATAGGTTTGGTTTTAAATTTCAGAGTTTGGGAGGTAGGGGGGAGGGTATTATTATTTTGTATTTCTTTCATACTGGGCAAAATTTACTTCAATTGGGAATAGGCACTATCAACAACTAGTTGATGGAGAGGTGCTCCAGAGAAAACAAGTGAGGTAAACAATTACAAAAAAACACAACTGTGCTGCTCTGTGCACTGGCACATAGTGGCCTCATGTGAGGGAAAGGATGGACCATTCTTCTTATTATTTTATTTTGAGGAAAACAATATCCAGAAATGTCCCAATCTGTAACCAAAAGACCAAAAATACTAAACAGAAATAATGCAGGTCAAATGTGTACTACCAAATGTATCTACCAGACACAACATGAAAAGTGATAGCACAGGATTAGGACTGTACAATATTACAGAGTTTTTATACAAACTACTTATATGCCAGAACTGTATTAAAACCAAAGAAAAAAAATAAAGAAGAACACTGAACACTATAAAAAAGTGAGCTCAGTAACCTGAAGGGACAGATTTGGGCACAGTTAACTGGTTTAAAATTGGCCATGACTATTTCTGTATCTGGATGTAAACCAAGGAGCTCCAAAGAGACTGACCTCATAGGAATGAGGTGCAGATAAAAGACAGAAAAGAATTCTTTTGACATGGTCTCCACAACTCAGCAAAGTCACACCTGATCTGAATAAAGCCCCCTCCTGCAGCCCTGTCTCCATCTGATTATGCTGTGCCTCGCTGCTTCCATGGGGGTCAATTACTAAAGCCTTTACTTTTTTCCAGTGTGTTTCTCCTGAGCACTTAAAAGAAAAAAAAGGAATAGTAATTTTGTTTGCTTTTCCATTAT
Organism: Cisticola juncidis; assembly: GCA_013400215.1. Classification (NCBI taxonomy): domain Eukaryota; kingdom Metazoa; phylum Chordata; class Aves; order Passeriformes; family Cisticolidae; genus Cisticola; species Cisticola juncidis. The sequence goes on along the minus strand of VXBR01000461.1, from coordinate 626,720 downwards.
ACTCCAGATCACTTTTTTTTTTTTTTCTCAGTTCTATACAGGTCTTTTTATTGTGAACTCAGAAATAAGTAAGTATATATTTTTTCTCTTCACAAAATTTCACACAGACTGCTGGTTAGAGGGAGGTGAGGATTTTGAGAGAGTAGTAGAGCTGTAGTAGTATAGAGTTTCCAAGATTCTTTGCTTTCTTGGAGACTTTTTTATCAGAAATACCTTATTGGTTGGGTGACATTAAGGGATTTTTTTCACAGCAGAAGTGTCAGCTATGCCTATGTGGAAATGTTGTGTATCACTTGACCTTCTTTTTTTTTTTTTGAATATGCTAGATTTGTGTCCAGACCATATGGCTCCTTCCATGTTAAGCCAAAACACACAGCAAAGGACTTCTCTAGTGCTAACAGCAATGTTGCACTAGAGAAGTCCCATGGTATGAATACCATACTTAGAGGATGGTACTGCACTGGAATGTGCACTACCATACTAAAGCCCAATCAACAGTCTCCACCAACACAAATAAAACTCACTTTCCAAATATTATACTTAATTGTCTTTATAACCCCTTTAAGCATTAACTCAGATGACTTCTGAATCAAAATGAAGAAATCTTCCCACATGACTTTTTATTACATCTTACCCTATTACACCTCAGAGATGCTGAAAAGCTTGCATTCCTAGTCAGGCTTCCCAGGAAGGATAGTTTCTCAGGCCCTCCTCACGTGCCAGTGCACTGACACTGAACAAGGAGCTGCTGTTTGCTGTCAAAGTGCTGTGCATCCCTTTGCATTTTTTAGGTTCTGCTCTCAAGATGTAACTCTGAAAAGAATGTGTCTCAGGCAGAGGCTGGCAGAACAAAGAGTGCTTTGGTTTGACCTGATTCACCACAAAAGCTGGGCAATGTAGCAATGCTGAGTGGGATTGGTGGAGCCAGTCAGTGGTATGTCCTCTGGAGCAGGTTTTTTGTTTAGATTAGTGTATTTAGGAGTTGCTACCATGCAAGGCTCAAGTCCTGGCTGGGCTGCCTTTTGTACCTTGTGATAAAATGGACTGCGGAGTACCTGCTCTTAACTGCCTGCTCCTTACTCCCAGGAAGCCACAGCTCCAGCTGTGAAATTGGACCAGGAGCTTAAGGGTGTGGACAGAAGGTTTGTTAAGACACTTTATAGCACCTGTGTGTACAGCCAGTTATTTATGTCTCATCCAGGGATGAGATACATTGGTGCCTGGCAGCGGAATTGATTCACGTCCGTTCAAATTCCTCCCTGGACGTTCAGCCATGTTGCCCGGAACGCAAAATCAACAACACAGGGGCAGAGGTCTGCAGTGAAAGCTGCTCCCAGCAAAAGGGACCCAGCCTGTTTATTTCTTTTCATTTTATACATTTGTGGGTCTGGTAGTGGATTGGCTTCTGGGGTTACTACCCCTTCACCCCACTGGCCAGACCAGCTGTCAACCAACATTATTTTCAGGCTGGAAATATGTAAGCAAAGGACAGTGAACAAAAGCAAGAAAGGTTGTTTATGTTCCAAAGTGTGAGAAAGTGAAAAACTGACCCTTAATATTGTACGGTAGCTAAACAACTGGCTCCATCTTATAAGCAAGTAGACAGCTTTAAAAAAACTCAGAAAAACCAGGGCAACACAGCCACACCAGGGCCATTGGAAGCAGTGGCTCCCCAGCCATGCACCTACAGTCCCTGATGGGATTGGTGGAGCAAATTTACTCCTTAAGCTCTTCCAGCTTTCTGGGCCCCTGTTATCTGGCTGTGGAGTGTCTTTGGACAGTTGATTAATGTTTGAAAAATGTTTGTAAATATTTGAAAATATTTATCAAGTTGTTGGGGTGAATGAGTTCTTTACAGGTGGGCATTTAGTGTATATTTTTGTGTGTGTTCTTGTCTGGAGGCTCCTTGAAATAAATTGTGCGGATGTAGCCTTGGATGCAGAGTTTTAAAGTGTGTGTCAAGTTTTCTCACTATGTTCTCTGTATGAGAGAATATTTTTCAAGTGAGGTGTTCATCTGCACGCAGAAACCTGTGTCCAAAATCTGGATCAAAGTCTAGACATATTATATTTTATAGTGTTTCTCAAGAATTTTCTGTCCAATGGCTTCTGATTTCTATGGTAAACTACTCATTCCATGCATATGGAAAAACGTGTGTCTGAAAGAGTGAGGATCTGAAGGTTTTCATTTATCGATTAAGTAATGATTTATTTACCCAGAATTGGAATAATAAAAACAGAACTACACTGATACATATCTTCATTGTTACAACATCCCACACACATACATATTACAAGGTAGAAAAACAAAAAGAAGCCTACCCCTGCAATCCCACCTAAAGACACCTCCCTCCTTATAGTCATCTTCTTCCATCAAACCTTTTTCCCACCATTTCTTGGAATGAGTCACTTGCAACATTGGAACATATTTAATGGCATTTACTAATTATTATAAATTCTGCTATAGCTCATGCATGTCTTCCTTAGATTGGTAATTTCTAACATTTTACCCCTCCAAAAGCAAGCCAACACTCTGCTTTTTGCTTGTGTAAGCTTTTTAAAATTATTTTATCCTATGAGACATATATTTAGTCAAATATTTTTTATTTCTTTGTTTTTCCAGTTAAATTATATTTAAGTTTCCCACTCGCAGGGTTGTACTCCTATTTCTGAGTGTGAAGAAACAGGCCATTACAAAAACATAATCTTTTTGATCAATTGTGAGAGCAGAAGTTGTGTATGCTTTTGGACAGAGATATTACTTGGTACTGCCAGGGCCTCTGGGTACCCTGGCTGACACTGGTCCTTGGTGTTGATTTTAGCCTCCAGAGGGATATTAGCCATTTATACCTTGGCTAGAAGTATCAGATCTGCCAGGAAACCCAGCTTTTACCTCTGCAGGATTTATATACTCACTAATTACTCAGCATCTAGAGCCTGACCAAGCTCACCCACTGGCAATCTAAGCCCTAGCACATCAGATTTGTGCAACACGAATATCACTGTGCCCTGGTTCAACCAGGTGCCACTGGAGCCTTTCAAGATTCAAGTCTCCCTATTTACCCCTTCCAATAAAAGATGTAACTTATAATAGCTAACAATTATTTTGACAAAATATTTCAAATTATTATAACCCTGTTACACAACTCAAATAAGTAACTTCTGCATAGTGATAACTCTCTGCTCCTTTCCAAACCCTTCTGTTTTCAGTTGCTTTGAGCAAGAATGATTGAATCTTGTGTGACACCTTTTCTTGACAAAACACTTTATTCTATACCCCATCATTATGTGACTTTTGATACAGGGACAACAGCTCAGCTACTGTTGGTACTTTGTGCCCATTTTAGGAGAGAGCCTCACACAATAGGAACTCTTCCTTTGTGTTCTATTTTTCAAGGGTTGTTTTGAGGTGTTTTTTTCAGATTCGTGTTTGGCAATGTGGGACAACTTTTCTTTTTCTGCATGATCTATAATAGAAGCTGTGAGTAATCATGGTAAACAAAACTAAGTTTACTATTTTTGTGCTATTTTCCACCAAACCATATTAAAGATAACGGGAATATTTTATCTAAACAGGACTTCTGTGCTTGAAATTCTTGCTCAACAAACATACGCAGCCTTTTTCAGATAACAAAATGTCAAAGTTTCTACATCTGGTAATAATAGCTGTGATATGCATGATCATATTTTTGGTTGTATTGCCTTTTTTGTTGGCAACACTCATCTGTGACATGACTACATTACCTGGCTTCATCCAAGAGTATAAACACATCTACAGTGATTCCACTTTGCATGTCAAACCATGAGCCTGCTCATTTTATAGAATCATAGATTGGTTTGGGTTGGAAGGGACCTCAAAAATCATCCAGTTCCAACCCCTCTGCCATGGGCAAGGACTCCTTCCACCACACCAGGTTACTCAGGAGCCTTGAACACTGCCAGGGATGGTACATCCACGTACATCCACTTTTCTGGGTAACATCTTCCTGTGCCTCATCACCCACACAATAAAGAATTTCTTCCTAATATCTAATCTAGATGTGCCCTCTTTAAATTATCTTTTTTATTTCCAGCTATGTCAATGGCAATCAGAATCCATTTTTCATTTGAGATATTTTTGAGCCCCTTGATAAATATATGAATTCTTCTCCTGTATTTCATTTCACTGCTATTGTCGAGTGCTCTACCAAATGCTTTTGCAATAGCCAGACCTCTCCCATTATTACATTCAAGAAGCAAATCATAAACCTTAACAGAAAATGAAGTCTCTTTAGTCTTGAATAACATTCATTTTGGTCATCATGGTGAATGTTATACAATTGCTCTGCACTGACACTGACCTCTCAGAAATAAAATTCTGAAAGTTTTTGCTTGTAAGGACTAAGCATCCTGGCTATGTAGGGGTGCCAAATTCCAGTTTTTACTGATACCTGTGGGACATACATTGAAACTCTCCAAATAAGACCTGTCAGATGAATGAGCACAGCACCAGTATGAACTTTGGAGGTACCTGTGAGTAAGACAGATCTTGCTCAGAGTGCGATCCCAATAGTTATCTCAATATTTAAGGTTTACCTTCATGTGTCTTTGACATCATTGATCAAAAATTGCTTTTTAAAAATAGATTATTCACTAAATTTTGAGTTTTATTAGTCACCTCTTCTGTTCCATGCTCACATCATAGTTTCTAGCACTATGGGCTCATATTTCCATCCTGTTCTTACTGAATGGCCATTGGAGAACAGCTTGTCAGTGTGGGCAGCACAGCCCACGCTATTGGGTGGGTTACTGAAAGTCACTTGTGAATCCCCAGCATTGCTGGTCTTCCAGACTGGAATGGAAAAAGCCACATCAGACTGATGTGCTGAGCAGAAGGCTAGAGAAGCTGTCACCTCTCTATCAGCATTCTTTTATGCCCAGCATAAGCTGTCCATTCACCCTGAGCTGTAATCCTGGTGAATTTGCAAATGGTTTCCTGTGAGCTGGTGGTGGTGTTGTCATCCTGTCTAAGTTGAGCACTATGCAAATCCTTGGAAGTTTATTGAAACTGTGTTATCCTTTGGAATTATTCCTTTTAAAAACGCTGAACACTGTCTGGACTTCTATGTTTTGCCATAGTGTATTCATATTAGTATTAGTTTTTATCAGTTCCAGCTCTGATCCCTGTGACTCGTCTGGGCACTTGACTATTTTCATGCTGTTTCAGATCCCCCAGTGCACATACTGCACAATACTCTCTGCTTCCCCTCAGCTTCAAGCAGAAGTGGCCAACTACCTTTGCCTGGCGAATTCTGTCTTGTTTCTGAGTCCTCTGTTTCTTCCCCAGGTTGTCTGGCACAAGGGTCTCATGCCCAGTCAGGGGCACAGTTAACCACTCCAGACTGAGAGTGAGATTGATCCCTCGGGGTTCAATCATTTAGAGGACTTCTGTTTTCTCCCTCTCTTCATCTTGTGTCTATCTGAAAACATATGAACCACATGCTGAAAAGTCTTAGGAAAGCAACTGCACTTATGCAGAGTTCAGGATTTATCGAATTTGTGTATAATAACTTCATAGTTTGCCCTCTCTGCATGAGTTAAGTGAAACCTGCTAAGAACATCAACTGTCTGAGAACCACTCATTTCCAGAAGTAAAACTTCTTTCTATTAATTTACCTCCTCACTGGTGGTCACAGCTTGCAGAGAAAGAGGAAAGTCCAGGTCGAACCATCTCCAGTTGTTCTTGCCATGGTTAGCAATTTCATGATTCAGTTTTTAACTGATTCCTTTTGACACTCAGGAATTTTTCTAGGTTTTGCATTATAGGTAGTGGCAGATATTGTTCAGCATCTGACCAGAATCAAGGTTTCTACAAGCTTCTGCTTCTTTTGGCCCAGTGATTGATGCAGAGATGGTCCCACTGGTGCATTTCAGAACCCTCCAGAGGTATGTCTTCCCACTGAAAATAATCTTGCCAGTCAGATGGTAGCTGAGCTTGCCCTTTTGCCAACACTGCAGTGGCTGTTTGTAAGTTAAGGAGTTATTAATAAGCTGGCAACTGGAAAGATCCCCTGGCAGCCAAGATTCTGCAGCACAAAGGAAGCCTTCAGGGATGAGACTGGTGCATCTATCCTCTATGCTTGAGAAAGCTCCCCTGTGAAACTTGGTTTCAAGGCAACTACCTTTGCCTTGCCCTTATGCTTAGTCACCTACCTGGGTACTGAGTAGTTCCCTTATTATGGCTGCAGAAAGGTCATGTTTTATGATTGGTGTAATTTAAAATTTTTCTTTTTTTCCTGCAGGTATGGTTATTTTTTCCATTTTTTCTTTCATTTAGCTATTGAGTTATGGTTGAAATTATGGCTGAAAATAATCTCGTGGCCTTGTTTTGCTTCTCTGCTAGAACAATTTCTTCATAATAAAGTTTTATTTTATGAATCTTTAGTTCAACTGAGTACATTTTAAAGTCCTTCTGGCCCTGGAATTTACTTTTCAGGTCTGATCTGGATGCATCTCAATTCCTAGATTTTTCCTTTCTTAAACCACCATCATTGTTTTTTCCTGGCCAAAGTTATTTCCTCTGACTGGTTACTCCTCAGCTGAATACCAGGAGTGTCCCTATAATTAGCTTAGAGTGCATGTTAATAAGACAGTGTATGCTAATGGCAACATTAGTGTATGCTGTCCTGAGACCTCTGATGACAGCTGGACTTCATAAAAACTGCATTATTGCTCAGTAAAATGTGGCACCAAGAAAAGGAAATGGGCTCACAAGCAGTGAGACTGCAAAGGACATAGTTCATCTGCTCTTTATTATATAAGACAAGGTTTAATTTTGCCTAGTGGTACACTGTCTTGGGTTGAAAAATGTAACCAAAAATGTGTATTCTATTTTCATCTGTTGAAACCAGTTGGGTGATATTGTTCTTTATCTCTTGTAAATCTAGGAGTAGAAAGAGGGTGGATCCCTTCTGTTAATGGGACACCTGATAACACCAGATATGGCAGAGCCTTCTTATCTCTTCCTCCACCCATTCTCCTCCGAGGGACATCCCCTGTGAATGGGCCATTGAAGGCCTCTCACATGACTGATAACATCACCTCATCCCATTGTGAGAGGCTCCACCCAGTGGGAGGAGCCAAAGCCTTTCCCCCAGGATAAAACCAGCAATCCCAAACACAAATTCAGCTGGTTTTCCACTGAATCCTTAGAGGAAGACTGGACCCAACTTGCCACCACGGGACCCTTTTTCTACAGGATCATCTCTACTTCACAGAACAACATTTCTTACTCCTGGAGGACTTATCTGGACTGCTTCCAACACCCTGACAACAGGGTGTGAGCTGGTATCTCTGACTCTGTCAGGGTTTTCTAAGACTTTTGTTTGTTTGCTTGTTTTTGGGGTTTTTTTGTTTGTTTTTTTTTATACTATTGTATTTATACTTTTAATATTCCCAGTGAACAACTGTTATTCCTATTCCCATATTTTTGCCTGAGAGCTCCAAATTGCAAAACTGTAATAATTTGGAGGGAGGAGGTTTTTATGTTCTCCATTCCAAGGGCAACTGCAGTTTTCCCTGACAGATACCTGTCTTTCCAAACCAAGACATACACTTAGATCCAGACCAGCCTGCTACATTTTTGAGCAAGGACACTTTTTAAAAAAAATTTAGAAATCCATTTTTCTTTCAAAAGCATTTTTAAAAGAATTTTAAGACTAAAGTATCCAACTTTCTGCGTGACATTCTATCATAGAAGCAGTGAGTAGTCAGTCATGTTGGAATTCTATCAAACTGTAAAACACATGGACATGATTCATTACTGGTGTCACATAAATTACCTACAGAATTACAACAGAGATCATCTCAGGTCCTGATGTCATTATGTGACTACATACTAGTTTTACCAGAACCAAAATAAAGCTGGGAGCTTAAATTATGATTTTATAAACCATAACTGATTAAAATGTTTTTACTGCATTTATCCTCCAGCTTGCAGTATACTCCAGAGTATAGATAAACAAGACCTTCCACCTAGACCTGGGTATGTGCTATGTTATTATTCTTTTAAAATATTTAATTAGTTGTTTTTCTTAATAATAATCAACATGTTTGTTGCTATACCTAAGGTTCTTCATTGTAATAGCAAAAGGTGCTGTATAAATCAGTGAATGAAATACCTATTTTGGGCTTTGTTTTCTTTTATTTTTTTAAGCCATACTTTAACTAGCAATGTGCTAACAAACATATGTGGAAAAGCATATTAGGACAATACTTTACTCTGACTATTTTAAGGAGTACCAGGAGTACTAGAAAAGCTTAAATGGCATATGTGTATTATTATACATACATCACAGTGTCTTTTTATGTGTATATAACTAAAATTATTTATTGAAAGAAATTGCAAAAATCACTTCATTATAGCAATGGTGATTTTACTTGGTGGTGGTTTTAAGCTGAATATTGTCCCTAAGTAATTCAATATTAAAAATAAAACAGCTAGTCATTGAAAAAAAAAAACCAAATAATTTTCTTTTTCAGTTTTTAAGGATTAAATAACAAAGTCCGTGTTCTTTATTGCTGATTTCTACCATTAAACCAGCTACATGCAAGCAGTGCTGATTGCAATATAAAGAATTATACCCCTGGGTCCTACTTGTGTTCACTCTCGCTCTACACTTCAGAAATCCATTCATCAATTGCTGTGCACTGGCAGCAGAGCCTGGCCATGTGCACTCTGGTTTTTGCAGTGCAGCCTTCTGGGGCCAGGGCAGAACCTGTGCAGGGCAGGGGTGGCTCACAGAGCTCTATGTGCACTCACAGCACACCCAGCCCCACTGCAGGGAAACCCTTCCTCACAGGGTGTGCACGTAACAGCCTCCATCCCCTGCTCTCTGGAACCTCCTGCAAGGTTTGGAACCTCAAACCAAACCCATCTCTTGAGCAGCCACGTGGGTGTGGGCACTGGGAGTGTTTTGGTAAGTGCTGTGCAATATAAAATGATGGCACTGTTAATGCTGTGGCACCAGAGATTCCCAGCCCCCTCTGCTATTGATACCAACCATTGTCTGTGGCTTTAAACTTCATCAGTATGCAAACCCAGTGTCATGATGATGGGTGGTAACTTGGTTGGATGCACTTTCTACATTTCTGGCAAATGAGTATAATTATTTTCAGAGCTGCGGGCAACTCATGCATGTTTTATCCTCCATCTGGACCTGCGTGGTACACAACAGTGATAAAAGATGATTTCTCCCCTTGGATGTTCATAGGCCATCATCGACACCGTCCTGATGAAATGGTCATGTATCCCCTAGCACTTCTATATCTGCCACAGCTTGACAACAAAATTATTTCCCTATAGTACTAAACCACTTCAAATATTCAAGCCCTCTGTGCATTTATTTGTGTTTTGAAGCATTCAGTGTTAACATAATGTGGTAATTTATAAACTGACAAATTAACTATCCAAAAATCTGAGCAAGGCCTTATGAGGTCTGCAAAGCAATAGAAAAGAAAGCAAATGTTTTTTGCTCTCTCTAATAATAATAATAATCTTATCAAGTATCAGAGGCTGATTCTGCTATCCCATTGTCAGTGCTTTTCATTCCTGGACTTGGTTACTGCTTACTGGCTCTGAGATGCTTTGAATTGAACTATTGTCACAATCGCAGGTCATGACAAACTGTACCATTGTTGCTCAGGCAAAAAGGGGAAATATGAAAAAGGGGAAAAGATTACAGCAAAAAGGCTGGAACAGAATTTACTAAAAATAAATATTCATGTCCATGATAGAAAATAAATGAAGTCCACCCGAGCAAGAAGAATCAATATCTGCAAAGCTGAGATTGCTCACAAGAGGAGACGAAAAGAGAGATCAGCTTCCTTTGTTTCTTTGTTATAAAATAATTTTAATGATTAAAATCCATCACTATGATTGCCCTCTTTAGCAAGCGCAAGCTGTCCTTACAGGCTCACCTCCAAGCACCAGGCACCAGGATTGGCATCAAGTGTACCAAACGAAGAACACCCCTCTCACCTTTACCACAGGAGCCTGATTTCTCCCAGAATAAAGTCAGGGCTAATTTTGACAGACCCCAGAGGGGACTTGGTGTCTTGTGATGCTCCATCCACGTGGCACAGCCCTGTACAAGGGCAGCCTGGTGGGTGCAGCAAGGTGGGTGCACGGGCACTGCAGCCCTCATGGTGTGACCACGCCAGCCTGCACCGCCTGTGCCACCACCCTGCGCAGGGCCAGTGTCACCAGCACTCATCACTGTGGCTGTGCCAGGGTCACCATGGCAACACTATAATGGATCTGCCCTCATTCAATCCCAAAGGCCACATTGAAGTGCAATACAAAATTTGCTGGAGTCTGAATTCCTTTCAAGTCATGGCTCATGTGTCAGGAAACAAGTCAGTGTGCAGGCAGCAGTAAACATAGGGACAGAAACAAACCTTTACTCTCCCACACTGCAGGCTCCTGATGACATTCAAATGTCAAGACCCTTCCATTCCCCATTTCTGTCTCATTTTCTTCTTATTAATTCACTTTTTGGTTGGAGACAGCAGTGGAATCAGGCAGCAGTGGTGGGCAGAGAACAACTTGGCAGCCCCAAGGTGACCACATTCCATTTCTGTGAAACCACTGTGTTCCTGAGGGAAGCAAACCCATCCTGGGACATAGAGGATACCCAGAGGGGCCAGGGCTGCCTCAGTGGTGCCATAGAGCACCAGGAAGCTTGTAAGTGAAATCATCCTCTTGTCTCAGTTGTTAGCTAAAGCAAAATTCATTTGCTGACAGATTGCTTGACTGTGGTAACAAGAATGAAACATCTCACAATCCTGAAATCTACAGGCCCTGGCCAGACAAAGGACTTCTCTATATCAGTAGTACAGCTGTGCTCCCTGACACAGTGGATATATTTCTTTTATTTCAAAGTCTTATGCTAATACATTTTGTCTTCATTTAAGAAAATTTACTCCATCCCAGATGGAAAAAGTACATGCTTCTACAGCTTTGCTCATTATTTTTTTACTGCCACAGTTGCTCCAGAGCTGAGGAAGCCATATATATGTTGGATGAGGTAAACCAGTGCTGCCTTGGAGCTGTGGAGGGAAAAAGGTATCCTGGGAAGAGCATGGATGCTGTTACATCTTAGACTCACAGAAATAAGCAACAATCTTTCCAATCTTCATCCAGAGGGCACATTTCCTTCCATGCAGGAACCCAAGCCACCTTCTGCACCCACCTCTCACTCACGAGATGCACCCCAACATAAACCTGCCCAGGAGGAAGGTTGAAGCTTAACATGGTGTCAGAGCATCCTGTGCTGGAACATGATGCTGTGTCCTCTGTAAACGAGCAGGTACCCAAAACACAGACTTCACAGCCCTTCTTAGCTGACTTCCATGGAGACCAGACTGCTTGAAGTAGGTAACTGCAACCCAGGCTCTCTGCACTGACGTGGCAGAACTGGCCAGGGAAAAACAGCACCTTTCCTGTACTTCTTTCCTGACTAGTTGCTTTTTTCTCATTTTGCTGAGCTCCTGCTATTCATGGCTATTCAGGGAGCACTACTACTTGGAGGGTTGTCTTGGGTTATGTAACCAAAAAAAAGGTGTATTGTATTTCTGCTGTTGAAACCAGTTGGGGTGATGTTTTTCTTTATCTCCTTTTACTCCAGGAGGGAGGGGGATGGATGCCTTCTGATAATAGACAATCTGTTAAAACCAGGTGGGGCAGTGTTTCTTAACTCTTCCACCACTGTCCACCCTCGGGGGACATCTTCTGTTAATGGGCCATTAAGGCTCACCAATGACATGACACATTGCACCATCCCATTGTGAGATGCTCCACCCAGTGGGGAGGGGAGCCAGCTGTTCCTACCAAGACAAAAACTGAGATGTAGAAACACCAAGCAGCCGGTTTTCCACTGGATTCTCACAGGAAGACTGGATCCATCTCACCACCACTGGACTCCTACAGGATCATCTCTACTCCAACAGAACCACTTCTCTTTCACCAGGAGGATTTATTTGGACTGCTTCCAACGCCCTGAATGGGGTGTCAGGTCATATTCCTGACTCTGTCAGTGTTTCTTGGGGTTTGTTTGTTTGTTTTTTGTACGGCTGCATTTCTATTTTTAACATTCCTAGTAAAGAACTGTTATTCCATTTCCTAAAACATAGCCTGAAAACCTTTAACTGCAAAATTATAATAATTTAGAGGGGGGGGGCTTTACATTCTCCACTCGAAGGTAAACTCCAGCTTTCCCTAGCAGACACCTGTCTTCTCAAACCAAGACAAGGGTGAAACCCTCTGAAGAAGGATGGCAGTGTCAGGCTCACTGGCTGTGGCTGTTCTGCTGGCTGCCATGCATTTGTTACACACCCCTCTGAAGGGGTGCATTGGCCTCAGCCCACCCTGAACCTCCTCATCCTTCTCTGACTGTGCATCCCTAGAGCAGCAGACTGCTCCTCATTGATGGCTTCCCAGCAGGTCTTGCATGGACCACAGAGGGACAGCAAGAACTTCTGCAATGTTATTAATTTTAAATGTGTTTTTTTTCTTTGGCTGGTAGGATGGTTCCTTTTCTGTTTTATTTGGCACTTGCCTTCCCTAGCTTGTATGCTGAAATTGGCACTTCATTTTCACTTCAATCCCAGCCTAATATTAATGCAAGGTGATGTAAGAATGTGAAAAAATAAAATGCTCATGCTCCATGAATCCACTGGTGATGGATTAAAATTTCCCTTATATATCATGGAAATAATTCTTGCAAATCTTAAGACACATCATATTATCTGAAGCATCCTGTTCAGACATGCAAGTTAAGTTGCCTCTGCTGTACTCTGCGCAAACAGGATTGAGCTCATGGTGTTTTGTGTAAATGAGGCACATGTTAGATAGAGTGCATTCAGGTTCTGTTTATCTAGTTACAATTTTTCTTTGCAAGAGCCTTTCAGGCTCCAATTTCCTTTAAGAATGTTCCTTGTAGCAGGTGTCTGGGGGATGGGGCAAGATCTAAAGAAGTTCAAGATTTTACAGCTGAGTTGAATACTGAGGAAAATAGATACCAAGGTCAGGCTAAGAGAAAAGAAACTGATTCCAAGGGCAATTGTAGAGTCCTAGTCTCCAGAAAAACATTTTCCTTATCGTGGTTCTGATAAATCAGTTATAGATGGTAACAACAGAGAGAAAACGTTATGGAAACTGAACACAGCAAATTTTACTGGTGATTTATTATACATGTATTTTGATTGCTCCTATCCCACTGTTCAGCTTCTCTGCACAAAACTGCATTGTGGCAGACCCTGGTAATGGATTCCTTCCAGCAGACCCCTGCCAGCTCAGGTCATTGATCCAGACATATGTGCTGGCTCAGAAGCAGGAGGCTGCACCTACATCCTGCCACAAACATTTTCAGGAGTAAGCTATTTCACACTTTGCAGTTATTACCATTTTCAACATGTGTATAATGCAGTACTGTATATCAAACAAACACCTACATAATACTGCAGATGTGACCCATTCTAGCAGGGAGGAATGGGAGAATAGCAGCACAGAGTTCACAGGTTTTTTTGTTGTGGCTTCCCACTAACGATTGCAATATTTTCAAGACACTTTTACAAAATGCTACATGGAATATATTTATACTAAGATGTATTCTGTATAGCATTAAAAATAATCAGCTTTACTTAAATCACACAGATATCTACCATATGCTAAAAAAAGGTTCTGCATGTAGCAATGTAGAAGAAATCACTTTTTTCTGTTCACAGAAAGAAGATGTGAAGTTTTTCTAACCCATAAGAAAAAACTGAAATTTTGAAGCAGTGGTTTTAGGCATCTATAGGCCAGGAAACAGGTTTTTTTTTTTTAAGACATAGAGCTGTCCAAATATTAGGTCATAGATGAATCTAAAAACATCACCAAATGGGACAAGGAGCCTCCTAAGTGTCCATGGGTCTTATTTTGCCATAGCTCCTTTACACATGACTTTGAATTGATCAGTTCAGTTGCACAAAATCCCTGTGGTTTCGGCAGTTGTTTCAAGGCACACAAAAGAATTTTTTTGAAAAACAGAGAGAATGTGCTTAACAGGTGTGGAAAAACATTCCAAAAAGCCAGAGAAGGAGGTTTCAGGGATGCAGATGTGAGGCAGCAGGAGTGAGAAGCCTTGCCTCCTGCCAGGCATGGGCATGGCCTCGTCCCCTCCCAGAGTCACCAAGAGATGCACACCTCCAAGGGCTGCTGCTCCAATACAGTTCCCTCCCACTTCTGCAGGGAAAATGTCCTTGGCAAAGCCCCAGTTCCTGACATGATGTGAGAAATCTACACTCATGGTGAGGGGCTCACCTACAGGAACTGTGGATGGGATAAAGCCCTCCCCATGGAGCTTAAATCAGTGAAACTGGTTTCAGATTTTATTCTTACCCATTCAGAAAACACTGGATCCAAACTCAAAAAACGCTAACTTTATTATACAATTTAAAATCTGTTTGCAGAACCCTTTGGAAGTAACCATTCTGTAAAGGGCACTCACAAAAATGATTTAACAGTTATACATTTGTATGAACTAGATGTTTGCCACCATCTCCAGACTTACACAAAGCCCAAACACTTTCAGTACTACATAAAATAATTTAAATTCTGTCTTAAAGACTCCTAATTGACACTTCTTTTTCATTTTGAACGCTGTTACAGAAAGGCTATACCTCAATGCAAGACCATTTATGATTGAAGAGCACTGGTTAAAACTATTTACCACTGGATTTTCCTGCACTTTACCTCAGCTCCTAATTTTGTTTCAAGTTCTGCTGAACCTGTCTGAAGCCATGTACATTCTTTGCACAGGCTCACCCTTGCACACACCTGAACACCAGTGCTCTCTCAGGGAACAGAATTCAGCACCTTATCAACCTTTGGATGCCCCGTTTAGAGCAAAACTCAAACAGAAGTTCTGATGGTCTTTTCCACACTTCATGGCATGAGAGCTTTTCCAGCCCACCAAGTCTTTCTTGTCTTTGAAGGTGTCCCTGAGTTTTTAACATTTCTGTCACATCTGTGGGATGGAGAGGTGAGAACTGAACACAACCCAGGTGAGAACATAATCTTATTTATATCATTGAACTGTGGTCTCCTGGAGCTGCTCATGATGGATCCTTACACCCTGGTGGGGTTGCTGACTGTGCTAAGGTCTGTTTGGCCAAGTGGTGACTCCCAGACACTTCTACACCCTTTGGAAAACTATACTCTGGGTCTCTTTTCTGAACATCTGCGCATAATTAGAGATATCCCCACACAACACTATTTGTAAGCACAACAAATGAGCTTAGGTAGAGAATCAGTAAATTCATTGCAGATGTGTCCTGCAGACATGCCACTGGCATCTGAGGAATAATGTGTGTGCAAGGCTGGCTGTTCCCTCTTCAGCTCAGACAGCAACACTGAACCTCACCTGCCAAAACTGTGTCCATGTTCATCCTGCTTGTCTCAGCATGGGAATTTTTTCTGAATCTTTTCATAGTTAGATTAACATTAATGTGAGACTTATTGCTAGAAACCTAAATCAGCTCCTTCCATGATTTAAACAAATTCATTAAGGAACCAAGAGAGTGACTTGGTCCATCTTTTTTACCATTAAATAAAAAACCCAATATCCTAAATAAAATGTTAATGGTTTGAAAGCTTGATCTTCATTTGTTTTTTAATTCTTGTCCAGAACCAAAATTTCAATTTCATGCAGAATAAAAAGTTACGGGGGAAAAGGGTTTTAGGACAATTAGGATAATTTTCATCTGCAGTTATCATGAATTTGTCCAAATATTCTTGCTTTAGAAGTTTTACTTTCATAGTAAATGGAAAATGTAATAGAATAGCAACCTTAAATTTTCATGTCATGAAATTAAATTGCAGCATAATTAAAACTGCAATGTGCAAATTACTGTATTTGAGCCTTTTCATACCAAATTTCATTGAAATTAACAAGTTCATATGAGACAATGTGATCTAAATAGTTTTACTTCATTGTTTCTAAATCAGAAACCTGTTCTATGAAAAAAACTTCTCAAAGTTTCTGCTTTGCTATATCAGCAGTTTACCTCCTATTCTTTTGTAGTTTCCCTTAGCCACTGTCCCTTCTAAAACTGAAGAATTTTTCCTTTGTGTATTTGGCCTCTTTGTTTCTTTTGCAGCTTCTCTTGGTAGACCTCATTAAAAGTTATCAAAAGTCCACATAATTTTACCTCACAGGAATTTATTAGTACACTCTAAGAGATTAGAGAGCCACCATCTCCTTTTGAAAAAAAGTGCTACTTTGACTCCATCTTATTCTTTAGTGGGTTTTTTTCTTTGTTTTATTTTTAATTTAAAAGACTCAAAAACCATTATGCCAGATTTTCTAGGTCATTCACATTCAAAGGTAAATATAGCATATTTCATGAATAAACATTCAGCCAAATTTTCCAGTTTCAGTTAAGTTAGGATTGCTTCAGCTCAACCTGTTCTCTTCAAGCCTCCTTAAAGGTGCTGATGGTTAGCTTCAGTATGAAGTTTTCAGGGACACCCCTACCTCAAAAAGTACATCATTCTTAACATCCTAACATGTTTTTTGAGCAGGAAAACCATGTGGATTTTTAAAATTATTTTTGTGGAAGCCAATTTAGTAGATCAATTTTGCCGACCCACCAGATTTCAGATGCCACCAGCTTTCCTACTTTCAAAGGCTGAGCTCTGCTGTCACATCCAGTTTTTGACAAGGGTAGGAACACCTAGAGCAAATCAGAAGCCTGAGCAGTGTTGGGCTCCTGTAGGCACTATGGAAAAGTGGAAATAAGAAATACATAGGCATAGAATAATTTGTGTTGGAAAGATCCTTTAAGGTCACCCAGATATGGGATAATAATGATAGTGTCTTGAAATTTACAGGAAGCTTTCTCAAAATGTCATAGGAAAACTGGCAGAAAAAAGAAAAAATTACCAACAATTTGGATGAATAGCACAGAACTATAATTACTTGAGATGGGAAATCACCTAATCCAGTCACTTCCAAAAAAACATACAACAATCTGACAGCATGACTTGTTTTGCATTTGTGCAGGTGCCAGGGCAATTGCACAGAGATCAGGTGGAGGATGGCAGAAACAATTGCGTGTACACTACAGATGTCATTCTTTGTTAATCTCATTATTCTGTTACTTTAAATATTATGCACATCCTACCTATTTATTAATGTTTTGTTGAGAACAGAACTGAGCTTCATGGGAAAGAGTGTCTTAGAGGGGGAGCAGAAGTTCACCAGTTAACTCAGAGTGGGAGCTGACTGTGGGAGCTGTATTAGATAGAAATACCTGGGTGAAGTGGTGACATCACCTACGTAACCATTAATTCCCAGGAATAAATTCAGCATGGGACAGTGAACATAAAAGCATTATGGAAGACTTGTATCTGTCATGATAGGATGTTAGGATCATTTTTTTTCTTTAAACTTATTTTGTTCACATTCTTACATGGGGCTATCAGTCATAATTTACAACATAAGGTAAAATAAAAACACCTCAAATTCAGGAATTTGAGAGCAGGGAGACAAAAAGTAGGCAGGAAGAGAAATTTTTTTTTCACTTTCAGCAATGCTTTTGACTAATAAGCCCCAAGATAATTAGGATCTATGTTCTGAAGTGTTTTTGCAGGGCTTACTGAAGCAGCCAGAAAGAGTTCTATTCCCTCAGTTCCCTCACTGCTGCTTGTAGGAATGGGGAGGCACCAGCCAGAGAAGCTGTCCTCATCCTCTGTCCCACCTTCCCTGTACTTTGTCAGTCTAGGCAGGCAGCTGGGAGGAAAGCTGTTCTTTTTCATTACCCTGGGGAAACACAGAAGACTGTTGGTTCTCTGTAATTCAGGGTGAATATGAGCACAAGCAGCTTTTCACCATGAGTTTCTCTTACTAGAGAAACTCCCCTCCCTCTCTCCCTTTTGCCTCACTCCACTTTTCTGTCCTCCCAACAGTGCAACAGACAAAAGAGTCTTCCTCTTTTGTTCCTTCCTTAAGCACTTGCTAGTGCAGCTGTCTAATAAACTGATTAGTGTGGTGCTCTTTAGAAGATGTGCTGCACTGCTCTGCCACAAAAGAGTGATTTTATTATAAGGAGGAAATATTAATTTTCATGCTTTGTGTGTTTAATGGTGACAAGGATTATGATCTTATATTTTCATGGTGTTTCTCTATCCAAAGCACCTCAGCTTTCTCTATAAACCAACACTTCAACTCTATGCAGGGCTGGGTTTTCTCTCCTATTAAACTGTGGTCACTTAGCAGTGAGTCCAGCAATGATGCAAATCTTTACAAAACATTCCTCTAGGACAGAAAGCATAGCCTGCCTAATTACAGCAGCTGGGAGGAGAGAGATGAGGAAGGTGGCCACGAAGAAGAGCACTTTTGTTGCCAGAAAGACCCAGGCTTTATTTCACATGGAGGACTACAACTCTACAAATAAATTTACTGTGGAAAAGAGCAGTGCATTTGCCTCCACAGTTTAAAGTCTTGCTTCTGGGCCTCCCACCTTGGGACATTGAGTATGTTTAAGGGACATCACTAGTAACAACTGGATTCACACTGAGCTTCAGTAGGGGAGGAAGCAACAATCATCACACAAACTGTTCACCACCAAATATTTGCTCATGTTTGATTTGGAAAGAAGAGCAGTGGCTTAGTGTGAGTTGACATCCAAAACTGAAGAAGTTTCACCTTAATATTCAGGGGAAAAGTGAGTTTTTCCAGATGGAGAATTGCAGATTTCTGGATACCTGATGGAGCTAATACCAGGTCAGCTGTCACTGCCTTGCCTGAGCATCAGTTGAGGGAACACAAGGAGATAAGGCTGATCACTGAATTTGGCAGAACCTGCACTGCCAGCCAGAGCACCTTTTGGGGAAGGTAGTCTTGGAAATCCTTCAATAAACATGCAAAACATTGGACCCTGGGGGAAAATCAGGTGGTTAATGGCTAACCGAAAATGACCATAATAGTCAACTTATTTTAGACATTAATATTCTTTGGTTGTACCTCTGGATTTTTCTACAGAGAAGTACGTGTGTGCTGTAGCTACACCTGGTGCTGAGCCTGTTGTGTCAGTCAGGCACATCCAAGCTGGCTACTGGGAAAGTTGAGATGGGACAGCATGAAATAAAGTGCAGAACACCAAACTGGTCCAGGCAGCAGGTCAAATATCTGGACAGTTAGCAGGAGCTGTGCTTTGTGATGATGAGACTGGGCTGCTGTCAGACACACCACTGGGGCACAACATGTGGCTTTGTAGTGTGGGTGATCCAGAATAGCAGGGGAGGGGCACACTCATACAGAAATGTGATAAAAGGGCAAGAGGGACTTGTAAACGAGAGGTAACACCCAGGGAAGTGTGATTCTGAAGTGGAGTTGAGGGTAACACTATACACCCTTGTAAATAGCCTGTCATCATTTCCCTTCCTGGAGAGCTGTACAGCTGGGCTGGTGAGGATTGGTGCAGCCACAGAAAGCGACAATAAAAGCTAAATACACAATATCTTGCAGCATCCTGGAGGCTGCACACCACACAGTTCCCATGTCCTGTGCTGTATTTAACACCAGTGTCTTCCCACACTCACAGGATGGAACTGGTAAGACCTTGCATCCTCTGTGGAGCAGCCCAGCTGCACTGCATGAGCTGTAAGGAACAAGATAAAAAAGAGTGAAATAATTCAAACCCCACCCACAGCTGCTGAGCTGACTGTGGATATGTGGCTACATCCTCTCCCACACACAGGGTGAGCAGAATGTCACTTTGCAACACGGAGTCCTGGGTCCCTGGGGTCTCTGACACCACCCACCCTCTGCCTCCCTTGGGAACAGATGAAGATCCCAGCTGCAGAGCAGGGGTGAGAGATGCTCTGACCATTGCAACTAAAGCACAGTTGCTGTGGAAAAGGAAATACTGTTCTGGTTCTGAAGTGAGGTAACCCTCCCTCTCTCTTGGTGGAAAGAATGAGGTGACCCCACAGAGGACAGGAGGAATCATTTTTGGCATTTTGGAAGTGGTCCTCTGAAGAGGCAACGTAGTTGTGTTTTGTGCCAGTCCTGGAATCTGGGGGTCAAGATTATTGAAAAGGCCTGCCTAGAAAAAGACAACATCTTTAAATATTGCCCTTCACCTGATGAAAACTGAGCACAATAAGGCATCCTGCATGTTTTCATCTATGATATGCTGGAAACAAGTACCTTGGCTGGCTAGGAAGTGCTAAACCACTTCAGCTGTGTTGATGGTTTAGCACTCAGGGTGATGTTTGACTGAGGCACAGACTCTGCTGTAAACATCTCCTGGTTCTTTTTTTTTTTTTTTTTTTTTTTTT
>VXBR01000461.1:471344-606351 GCA_013400215.1 Cisticola juncidis | reverse complement strand
TTTTTTTTTTTTTTCCCCAATAAGCTCTGAAATCTGGCTGTTGTTTGCAAGATCCAGAGCTGAGAGGCAAGGCAGCAAGTTGCTTCATTGATAGATTTATGTTTGGAGTTTCAGCTGCTTCTGTGAGATAAAGCAAGTTGTGTATATGACATCAGGTCCTGTCATACAGCAAAGAGATCTAAAGTACAGGAGAAAAAGGCACATAGTCCCTTATGTTATTTTTCCCCCTTCAAAGTTCTATATTGATTTTATCAAACTCTCCCTAGACAGAAAATTGTGACAAGGAAAGAGGTGCACTCAGATACACATGTATTTTACAGGAACATCTGCACCTGTTTTTTTTCTATTTTATGGGTTTTTTCTCACTCTCTCTCCCCCGTGTTGTTTGACATTTAGCAGGTTTCAGTGTTGCTGTTTTGCTTGGCACCAGCGAGTAGCAATTGGGGGTGTTCTTGATGAGATAAGTCACTCAAAACTGACACAGGTGATCGAGCTGTGTAGCTGGGCTGGCAGAGAAACAGCTCTTACCTAACACAGAGTACCCATTCATATTATAAAATTAGTTCAGTGGTGACATTAGGAAGATTTTTTTTATTACATGGGATTTCCACGGGTTTTGCAAATGACTAGGAAACCTGGCAGCTGGCTATCTTGCATCTTACACACTTAAAATTAAAAATCCAGTGTGAAAATATGCCCTGACATTAATGACCGCTGTGTGCTCAGCAGTTTATCATTTGTAATGCAATAAAAGAGGATCAGATATACACAGGCATAAACTCTGCCACAGCTGATAATGTAAAACCTCCCTTGTATCATTTGCCTTTCCTTTTGACAGTATACAAAGGACACAGAAATGAACAATATGTGCCTAAACAAAGAGGATCTTGAAAGCAGTGCATGTCAGATGTTTACTCTAGGTCATTATTAGGGGCTGAGTGGGTTTGCTGATAAACACAAGTTACTTTGTGGTAGGGAAATGTGAGAGAGAAAATGTTTTCAGGAATCAGATATCTCTTTTAAAGGCACAGTGTTGCTTTTTCTGGCATGCACAGTAAGTTTCTGATAATGCTTTTTTATGAGATATTTAAGGCTCTCTCCTGAGCAGTGTAAACCATAATGTGCTGTAGAAACAATGCTTTTTCTATCCACTTTGTGCAAATACCCTTTTCTCATAGCACAATGAATCTGAGCTTGCTGGGGATCAAAATGAGATCAGAAGAGCACCTATGGAGTTTGGATATGCAAACCTCTGATGTGCTGAAGAAAGATCTACTTGAGACAACTGGGAGGTGTTCCTTCGGTAGCCTTGACTTGAATCTAAGTTTGAAACATGGAATCTTTCAAAAAGGTTATGTCAAGATTTTGATCTTATCTATTTTGACCATTCTTATTTATTGCTGAGTTTATATCCAGTCCAACCAGAGAGCATAAAACAAAAAGCACCTAAACAAACAGAAAGAGCCTTGGGAATTCAGTAATGGGTACAGAACGTGCAGGTTCTGTAGTCATTCTTTTGATTTGTACTCAGATGTGTTTTCTATTTGCCTGTCAAAGAATGTATGCTTTCCCTTTGGATTGCAAATGATCTGAATCTGGATAAAATCATTACAGACTGCGGTTCAAAACACTGAGCCTGCATTTGAAATGAATGTGCAATGGAAAAACTCAAGATGAGGATTTAAAACTTAACACTTAACCAAAGTGCAGACAAACCAGAGCACAGCAGATATCCTGCTGTGGAGCTTCTCCCTTTCCTGACTTCTCAGCCCTTCTTTTCCAGTGAGTGACCACCACCTGTGAATATGAAGATGCAGTACCTATCTAACCAAACAAAGCCAACACAACTAACTAGGAGAGGAAACCTGCTTCCTGGAAGTGGCTGCTGTCTGCTCCTAGGTGTCACAGCACACTGTCCTTCCTGCACTGCAGCACTTCATAGGTATTCCTAAGAGGTTTTTATATTTTCCCTGTGGCTCCTGCCACTTTTTGCATGAATGCTAAGTGAGGCACATCACGTAATCACGTTGCTGTAAGTACACATGCAGACTGAAACGAGCTGATTAACATGGTTGCTCCACAAATACTCATTACTCCTTGACAGGTATACTCAGTTAGTGATTTTATGCAATCATTCCAGTTAAAGGCACAGAATATTAAGAACAGGAACGGCACAGGTGGGTTCAGCACCCCTGAGTGTTGCATCCAGCTCCAGTCTGCATGGGCTAACCTTTAACAGCAGCTTCTGAGTAGGACTTGGAAGTGTCACGTAACTAGCACTAAACAGCAAACCCTTCTTTTTCTTGTCAAATATTTGCATTATGTCTAGAAACCAACCTTACAACACTGCTTGCTCTGATCAGGCCTGAGGGAGGAGAGGGACTAAGCATCATGCTTGGAACAGTCACACCAGCACTGAGGTCCTGCAGGACACCCTTCCTCTCCTAAGCTTTCCAGTGCAAACAGCAGAGCCCAAGACATGTTAGCCACCAAGGGGGCCCAGTGCATGGACTGCTCCAGCAGTGAGTGGCACAGCCACTGCCTTCATCCTAAGAGCATCCCAGCCTCTACAGGTGGCTGCAAAGGATCACTCAAGTGTCTCCTTTGCAACTGCTGTTGACACAAAGTCAGAGGCTGAGGAAAGCTGGAACTGTTATTGAGAATGTGGGAGGGAAGAGAAAGGTCAATGACACAGCCCAACTGAGAAATAAAAAATGAATGTGCAATACATTGCACATGGGGTTTAGTTTGTAGAACACCCTACCAGCAGCCATGGAAAAAGTACAAATCTTAAGTGTGTATCAAGCTCTCAGGTTTTTGTCTCAAAGGCTCCCAAGGAACCCAATTAATACAATTAAAAGGGTTAGAAAACATCTTGTCCTGGCAAAACTGATCACACATTTAAAAAGTGTGATTTATTTGCAGGCTTGTTTCTATTGGTTTTGTGAGTAGGTATTTAGTTTGGAATAACAGCTTTCTACCTGTGTTCATTCTCCAGTAAAGTCACTGTCTTGTAGCTACAATAGTCAGTCTACTGAACATGACAGTCATGTTCCAAATTCAGCTTTACTTTTCTACAACAGGATGTAAACAACAGAGGATAGTGTTACACAAACATCCAAATATTTTCTGCCAGACCCTCTCACACCTTTTGATTTCCATGCCTATTAATAACCTCTCCAGCCTTCCCCAGCTGGGACTCCTTGACTCCTCTCCCTGACTCCTGCATAAAGCTGTTCTGTTTCTTTCTCTGTTCATCCCTTGTTGCCCCTCAAGAGCTCACCCTTCAGATATTTATTCCTATGCTTTTAATCATTCCTACCTTGCCAATAGATGTGCTTCTCTTTGGATCAGATTATACCTATGTCCCTCATACAACTGGGACAAAAACCTAAATGCATCAGCTGGTTGCCCTGTTTTTTCCTGGTCCCCTCTTACTCACAGTGACTTCCATCATCCATCCTTTGGAAATCTCATTTGTGTCTTCCAAACATGATCTTCAGCTTCTTCAAAATAAATCTGCCACTGCAGCAGAAATACAAATAAAATAATCTTGCTTTGGCTCAACCACAGGTCTCTGAAGCAACCAGGCAGAAGTCAGTGGGAGTGGCAGTGTCCTGAGGGAACAGACAGCACCAGACATGGTTCTGGCAGAGCTGTGCCACCGTGGGGACTCATGGTGTGCCAGATAAAATGTGCAGGACTTGGTGTCTCATCCAGTTCTCATTAACATGCACTGGGAGTCCTGTCACTAGCTCAGAGAGAAACTGGGCCAAGTCTTACACCCTTTCAAAGTTATTTAAAATCTTGTTGCCATCAGCATCCATTTGCCATGCTTCTAAATGTCAGGACTAAAAGTTGTTTTTCTCAGATGTTATTCATTAGCTTTCCATGATACATTCCATTTCATACCAATTCTAATTGTGCTGTTCTAGAAGGATGTATGTTCTACAGGATCCATTGTCATGTCCCCTTCCAATGGAATTGAGCACAAAATTCAACAAGACATTAAAATTCTCTCCGCTAAAAATATGAATTAAATTCCTCCCACATACTCCCACTTCAATGTTTCTCTAAAATCTATTTATCTTAGTCACGACCTTACAAGCATGAACAGAATGTGGCAAATACTTCACAGTGTAGGAATGTGTCTAAACTTTGGAAAAAAGTTGATAAATCTGAAAAGGTATAATTTCCACACAGCATTCTGATTTTATGCGGTGATAAGATAATAAAGATGCCAGAGAAGGTATTACTTTGTATTTTACACTTTACTTGAAATGATTTCTCACTGCTAATTTTTGATTGAGTACTCTAAGTTGCTAAGTGTTCTCGGCCCCTCAGTGGAAGTTCTTGCTTGTCAACATTCAGTAATTTACAGGAGTAAGCCCTTTAAAAAATAAGCAATTTCCAACTGACAAAACTGTCCACTTAAGGTAATTTTCTGCTCATATTCAAACAAAGTTTTTCAGTATCTTCAAGAATAACAGAACAGAACATTCAGAAAATGGTAATAAACAGGTAACACAGAAAAGGAGTGTTCTTAACTGTGTTTCACCATTTTATAAAAAATCTGAATAACAATAAATAGAAAAGACAAAGAAGTATCCAAAACAAATAAGTTGGTTTAACATTGTCTGACTGTACTAGAATTGATTGTAATTTTCAAGAACATTCTTTACTTTTTCTTCAGGGACGAACAGTAAACAATGAATACTCTTAGATGATGATATGATTAAGTTTGCATTCAAAACAAAAGTTGACTTGCCCAAGCCAAACAAAAAAGATTGTCAACATTGGACCATCCCTGTGTATGTTTTGGGATAGATCCAAGAATATGTTCTGGAAAAAAAGATGATGTGCCAGAGAAGTTCAGTCCTGGTCACGCCTTCCTTAAACTCTAGAAATGTGTAATCTGAGATACCAAAAATATGTCACAGGCATGTTCAGTATTTATTGATGCCATTTAGGAAGCATGAGGTCAGAGGCAATAAACTTGCTACATAATGTTATTCCATGTTACTGCATATGGCAAAAAAGAACTGACTTTTTTTCCACACTAAATGGCAGTGTTGATTACACCATATAAAAGGGCTGAACCAAGGAATGATGCCTGTTTTGTTTACATTTCTGGTATTAGTTAGAAGGTGAACCAAGTTACCGTGCTTCAAAACAAGAAACTTATTTTTAAATGCATTTTTTAAAAATTTATAATTGACTTTGTGAAGGGCTTTCTCTGCAGGGGACATATAGAAAGTAATGTAATTCACATCCATTCAGGGGAGCAATATACCATCAGCACATTAGCACCCTTTTTGTTGACATGAGTCAGAGAAAAAATGCAAGCTACATGCCTCTCACTCACCCAAAGTCTGCAGTGGCATGATTCTGCTGAGTTCACTCCAAAACCTCTGTCTTGAGGAAAGGTGTTTGATATACATGCACTGTGAAAGAGTATCTTGGCAGAGTTTAGGAAGACACCTTCCAAAACTGTGGATGTCCTTCTAGACTGAAAAACTTCCACTCTGGAATTTGTTTCTGCAAAAGCATTTTCTCCTGAACAACGTCTCAAAGTTTAGTTTCTCTTCAGTCATCCATCATGCAGTAACCATCATCCTCACATTAATGTTTTTCCTCAGAAAAAAAAAAACACAAATTAAAACAACAACAAAGAAAAACACTACCAAACAAACAAAAAATCAAAGCAACTTGTACAATCAAATAAATTTTGGCCCCAGATATTAAATCACAGCTCAAGAAGTGTAGAGTGTTTTATCCAATAAAAGTTTTAGCTCTTGTCTAGGTATATGATATTCAATCTAATCTACTTTTTTAAGGAAAAATCAGTTCAGGATATTGTGTCTGATTTTTCACAGATTATGTAGATAGGCTAGACCCAGCTTTAGAAAAAAACTGCCAAGGCTGATATCAGTAAGGCTAGGATAGGAAAGAATATAATTAGGCCTCAAATTAAAATTCTGTGGGTTTTTGTTTCTTTTTTTATGATGTAGCTGCTGGCAGTATTTGACATCTTCCTTCTCTCTCAAACACAACTCCACCAGCCAGCAGCCCATGGGGCACATGCAGGATGCACAAGCATGCATCCTGTCCTGGGAAAACCTTCCTTATAGCTCAGTCCTTCCAAGTCTCTTTTTATGAAGATGTTGAAGAGCACAGAGCCCAAGGTGGAGCCCCGTGGAAGCCCCCTGGTGACAGGTCCCCACTCTGATGTCACCCCATTCACTGAAACCTTCGTGCCTGACCCATGACCCAGCTGCTCTCCCACCACTTGACGTGTTTATCCAGCTGAGTGCTGGACATTCTGTCCAGAAGGAGCTGATGAATCCTTCTGAGGAATAGTACCTTGCATTTTACATAGACATTCTACTTTTTCAAAACATCTTCCTCAGCTGCCAGGATAACACTCAATTTTAGCTTTATTTTCCAAGTTATCTGGTCTATTAAGGTGCTTTTAGAAAATCAATTAAACATACTTAATTTTCCCCCTGTAGTTTGGTACTGAAAATATTGAAGAGAACTGGACCAAGGACTGACTACCACAGAAACTCAACACCCAGTAGTACCTCCTGGCTGTTTCTTGTCACCCAGATAATATTGCCCCCATTTTAAGGGCTGCCTCACTCAGGTCATCCTGTCTTAGTCATGCTAGAAAAAAAGCCATACAAATTGGCATGAAAATCTCCCTAGCATAAAATATTGAATTGTTCCTGTTTCTCTGCCTGAAAACTCTTCGTCAGTTTGTCTGAGACTAAGAGATATTGCTTACTCTTGACAGATCTATGCTTCCTTTTATTCACCAGTACTTTAAAACCTGTGTTAATTTTTTCAACAGTTTCCAAAAACTAAGAACAACTGGGAGCTCCGTGGTTCTGAACTCTTTATTTTACCTTAGTTCATAGAGATAGATACCTTGCTCTTGCCTACTCTCTGACTTTGCTTTTTCCTGCTCACTTACATTTTCCAGAGGAGGCTGTTTAACAATACTACCAATGGCACTGAGACTACAGCCAATAGCTCTTTTGTTTCTCTCTGAGTGAGGGTCACTAAGACCAGGAATTGTGAAAACACCTGATTTGCCTGAAAAAAACCAATCTTATTTACCTTAAAACTCTTTGTTCAGGAGCATTGCCTCCTAAACATTGCCTGTCAATTCTTCATAGGATGAAACCTGTTGGAATTATATTGGCTGAAGAAAATAATGTCCTGTGGCAGTCAGTTTCAGCTTGCTTTGGTGATTGACAAATTGTGTTACACAGGAGCTCTCTAATACTATCCATGGTTTGATTATAATCAATAGATATCGTGATATGACTGTGAAAAGTGCTGTTTGATTACTTTTACATGAAGGCAGTACAAAAATATCTCTTAATTCAAAGTATCAAAATATGAGCTGAGAAGCTGGCAGATAAATTATTAGAGTCTTTGTACTGATAAACTTTTGAACTTTCATTGAACTTGTATATTAAGAATAGACAGATTTTCCAAGAAGAAAATTCACTCGACAACCTACAATTTTTCTTTCATATATTTAAGAAAGATGTTCAATCTGGTAAGAAAATAATAGTAATTTATGCCTTTGATAAGAATTGTAGTTCTATAGTCAGAGAGAAGCAGCCATCATCATCAGCTGCTCTCTGAGTCACAGTCCTATTATAGAGGTAGATACCACCTCAACTGGAGGAAGCCTCAATATTTTGGGTTAGGTGACCAAGAAGTTTCCACGTCCCTGTGAAAAGAAAATATCACTCTCAGCCCCTTGCCAAATCACACCTGCCGGAAGACTTGGCACAAAACTATCCAATCCTCCTTCCCCCTCCTCTTCCTCCTCATATTCCTTAAAATTAGACAGCCATATCCCCTCATGTGTGAGTAAACAGGCTCCAGGGACAGCTGTCTTGTTGTAAACCCACCTTCCTCGAGCTGGGAAAATGTCAGACCTAGCATCCTGCTCTAAATAAACTGATATGAATTTAAAATTTATATATAATTCGTGATACAGGTGATTTTTTACTACTCACGCTGCTGTGAAGGAAGACTGAACCCATTAAAAAGTATCATCTGTCAGTGCACAGGACACAAACTGCAAGATTTCCTGATGGTCTTTGTTTCATCCTGCCTAAAACACAACCCAAGGAAGTGAGTCAAGGAGGAGGACTTATGTGAAGGAATGATTTGCAGAAAAGTTATCTCATCTGGCCATGTGGGGTATGAAGTCATGTCTTTTTGACTCTCATGGTGCAAGCCCATCCCTTAAAATCCTGTAAGCCATGAAATCTGCACTTGGGCAGCAGTGTTCAGGTGAGGGTGTCACATGTAGAGGGTATGAGTGTGGGCTACTGGCTCATCCTGTGAAAACCAGCAGATTCTGGAACAATAGGCTGCCAGAGTTCTGTTTTCCCCACCTCCTCTGTGCCCAGCTCACTGCCACAATTCAATGAGGTTAGAGGGAATTTGGGGGAATATGAAAAGCACTGACTGCTAATTACAGCCCTTTGCTGGTCTCATTGGCCCTTTCAGGGAAAGGAGGTGATGAATGATCCCAGGCTGGGCACAGCAAGACTTTCCTGTCTCCACTGAAGCACCACAACTGAGCTCTGTTTCTGCAGCTACCCCTCTCCATTCCCTCTGACCTATTGCTTCTTGTGCTTTGAACATGGGAATCCTACTCTGAATGCTCTAGTGCTTTGAAGCAGACTTCCATGCATCTCTCTCTTCAGAAATATATCTTTTTTCCATCCTCATCTTTCTGGTCCAGGCATTCAGTAATTACCACCTGTGACCTCAAACTGAACTTTTTCAAAACGAAAACCTCCCACTACCTTAAATAACCCTTGAATCAGTTCTATGTTAACCATTTTTAAGGTGCTTAGGGTTGCCCCTCTTAATGACGTCTTCTGCAACTTAAAGAAATTCCCTGCAACAAGCATTGCACAGGCTGCTTTATTCTGTAATAAAAAATGAAAACACACAATGATTTTTAGCTTTTTTTTTTTTTTCTTTCAGAAAGAAGCATTGCATAAATTTCTGTGACGTCCGAGATTATATCAAACTGGCAAAATAGCATTCCATGCAGGTGGATTAGCCATTCTAAGGATGCTTAGCATAGAAAGAGAAAGCAACACTGCCAACATGGGAGCACGTGTGTCCTGAAACAGATGTGTGGTTGATGAACTTAAAACTTTTGAGGTGGAACACGCCTCTGATGAAGGTGCTCCCAGGGCAGTGGTCTTCCAAAGACCTTTATCCTCTTCTCTCAGAATGATATCCCTTTGTTCTGATCCATCTCTTATCTGTCTCATCTGTACACTGCAGAAAGGGGCCACAGCTCTGCTGCTTCTGTGAGTTTCTTGAAAGAGCTCATGTCAGGGATCAGCCCTGGCAAGGAGGCCAAGGGGCTCACCACAGCCCACATCTGAGCAAACACCCTGACCCACCAAACAGGGGTGAACACCTGCAAACCTGCAGGCAATGGGCCCTGAATGGTGCTGAACCCCCTGCCCTGTGCTGGGCCCACAGTTAGAACTCTGCTGTGCCCAGGATCCCTTCCCAGCACCTGGAAACATTCCCAGGCACAGCTGGTTTCACCCTGCAGGAATGCTTTTCCTCTTTCTCAAAGGTTCATGCCCAATTACTGACAACTGCTGCACTCTGGATCTCCCCAAAAGTGACATCCTTAGTAGTTTACTGTTAAACCTGATCACTGCTGGTCAGAAAGCAAGTTGCAAGCTGTACTGAATATTCCCCCCAAAATTATTTCCCCAGTGTTAACTCCATGAGTAGCAGATAGGCTGAAAGTACCTTTTATGTTGCTTTTCTTGCTAACTGTGTTGCTCTAGCAGTCTCATGGCAAGGTTAAAGGCTAAAAACACTCATGCAAACTCAAGTTTTCCTGCTACAGTTAGAAACTGGCACAGAGAGCATCTTCCTTCTCCACTCAGTCATGAGTTTAAACTTTACTGTCTAGCACCATTTGTCCAAAATGTTCCTATAGGACAGTTTTTCACTGGAAAACAAGAAGCAGTTGGAATTCAAGCCTTCAGCAAGGCTGTGAGTGGGTGTGCCATGTGAAAGACAATGCAAAGGAAAACTCAAACCCAGAGGGAAAACCTCTCCCTTCTCAAAAATGAAATAATTTCTGTCTTATCTAAGTAAAATTATATACAATGAAGTTGCAAAAAAAAGTCCTTTCCATTTTTTCTTAATTTTATTTTTGAAGCCAAGTCAAACAAAAATATTAGACATGCCATCTTTTTTTCCTTGTCGCATCTCTGTTACAGAGTTCCTGTCACTTGAACAGGGGAGAATGAATATTTGACTATTTCTTGCATGGCAACCATTGTGCAGAGATGCTCAGGAAAATATCCCAGGAACAAGTATGAAGAATTTTTTATCATTTTATCTGTAAAGAGTTTGAAGCAAGGCAAGTCTATTAGGCTTCATTTTCCAATAGAAAACATGTTAGTATACAAGAATTATTCACATATGAATACATCTGCCTCATGGAACATCCCCACCAAAGACAGTCTTTGGCCATCCCCTCCTTTTGCACTCATTTTATTAGAAAATCCCTTTCTCCATTCTCCTTCTTCCAACACTTTTCCCCAAGGAAATCAGGATTAGGACATTTTTTTCTGCCTTCTTCAAAGTATCCCCAAACTCCAGACCCAAAAGTCTTTTCCCTTTAACAATACTGAGTACTCTAATTACAATATGTACTACACATGCAAATTTTAGTGATTAGGTTGAAATTGGTTTCTCCTTGAAGGTAAGCAGCAGTGTCCCTTGAAGCAAAAACCAATTTCTATGTAGCAGATCAATAGAACATGGGAAAGCATTGTTAAATTGAGTACTTACCTTATTGAGTATGCTGGCAAACTTAAGTACAGAAGCTTCTAGATCAAGAGTATACTGGAGAGAGTGATAATAATGTGGTAAAACCCTCATCTGAGACTGTAACAGCGACTTGTTTTAATTAGATTGTGTGGGAAATCAATTTAAATACTAAAAAATATAGAACTCAAACCATTTGGTTCTCTGTGTAGTCGTCAGCAGGTTTAGGTCACAGCAGAGACCATTTCTATCTTTTAGAAGTCAGTAAAAGAGGTGTGAGAGTAAAGAAAATACTAAAAGAAAAAAATAATTGCCTTTTTTCCCTCAGAATGTAGTTCTACTTCACTTTTGCAAATCCATATGCTGAGGCCAAAAACACAGGAATTTCTGTGCTACCCTAAATGAGATCAGTGCAGCCTGGAGCCACAGAATGCTAACTAAGGCACCAACAGCTCACTTGGCTTCCTTACATAACACCAGACCACTGTGGGTGAATCAGACACCAAGTCAGGAGGCTCAGAATTTTCTATTCTCAGTTCTTTTCATAACTGTTCTCATGGCATTTGGCAAATTCTTCATCTGAACTGAAGAGTGGCTAGGACCAATGTTTTTAAACAGAGAGGCTGAGAGTTACACGTTTAATTTTCAGTGATATTACATATGTGCCACCAAAAAACAGTATACCTCTGAACATTAGTTGTTTATTTTGAAGTTCAAGTGTGGATTTATACAGCAAGCTCACACTCCTAAGTGTGGCAGTGTGTACCTCTGCCTTCTTATCTGCAAATCAGGGGGAATGTATGAAATAACCATGGCCATGTGGCACACACTGTGGGAGCAAATACCACACCTAATCTTTCTACAGGGCTGCAAACAAGCTTTACAATATTGTTGCATGGAATAACTGGAATTGTTGGCCTGGGAGCCTTTCCCAGATTGGTACTCTTTATCCAGTCTGAACAGTCAAATTATGCTCACCAGAAAAATCACTCCTGCATCCTCTGGTTGGGACAAGTTCTCATCCTCACATGGTGCAATGAATCAAGATGGGCACACGGAGGGACCCCAGACAAATGTGTCCCATTTCACATGTTCCACTGCAGCATATGGAGGACATGGTATTGCAACTCACAGGACGTGGGAAAAAGTCTCCAAAACCTAGGGAAGAAAAATATCTTCAGGCTGATTCAGCTTGCAGTTGAGAAACCCAGTTACAGCAAGGATTTCTGAAAAATCTCCCTTATTAGCCATATGATTTGCTATTACAGACATATGCAGACATATATTTAGCTTAACTTTTGTGAGATTATCCTGTCCAATGCCCTTCCTCCATTCTGTGTTAATGCAATGTGTGCAAAAAACAGTGACATTTCCCTCTTCAGACAGAATGACAGTAAAAGAGGTATGGTGCTGTCCAGAATCTTCTCTGTAGAAAGAGAAGTACATGTTATTCAAAACAAGTCAGGAATGTTAAATGAAAATTATTTTCATCAGAATCTAGGAGAGACACGATGACCTGCTGATTTATACAATCTCTAGCTGATTGCCAAGTTCCTGCCTTGTTCAAAATCCTGCTCTGGTAAACTTCTTCTTGTTTATTGGAGTGAAACAGCACCAGCATGAGAAACTAAGACAACAGTATTTGTGATACAGCTTCACAGATCTGGGAACGTCCTACAAAAATACTAGTTGTATTGTAGAGAAGGTACACAGTACAAAGGATATTAGCATGAAAAATGAGAGAAATATCTGCCTTGGATAAACTTAGAGACTATGAGGAAAGTTAAATAACTTCATGTGTCATGAAGTCCAGCTTAAGGTGCTCAGGGGGCAGGCTGAGTTATCATCACTATTCCTGCAGGCTCCCCAGTTATGATGAAGAAACAGAAGTTCCAAAAGGACTTCTGAAGAAGGAAAAAGGGGAAGGAGAGAGACGCCTGCTTGGTTTCAGCACCTGTGCAAAACACTCTAATGTAACATTTTTAAAGGAGGCAAGAGCATGATTCGGCCTGGGTTTACCTTGCATCATGGCAGTTTTTGATTATTCCCATAGAGAACCACAACAGACCCTGAGAGAGCAATACATGTGTCTCCAGCATGTACATCAAGGAAAGGCTTTAATTATTCTGCTAGGACTAGGTCATGCCTGCTGGGTTTGTTTCCTGTGTCCCCTCTGTTCCACAACCCCTCTGTGTTCTTCATTGAGTACATGCAGGAACAAACTGGAAGGAAATCCTCCAGGAAGATCCCTGAGCCCACTGCCATCAGCTTTCTTTGCTGCAGACCTCAGTGCTGGGTGTGGGGTCATGCAAGGGCATGACAGAGCTGCACCACAAGGCATATGTGTTCAATCAAAACAACCCATATCTTGAGTACTAAATATTTAAAACAAGTAACACAAGAACAAGTTGTACCTCATGAATTATTCACACTAGTTTGGTGCTTCTTAAAGAGAATGTTTAATAAACTGGGTCTTGTTTATGGACAATTTGTAATCAGAGAGAGATGAAAATCATCAGTATGTTATTCAAGTTTTTTTTTTTCACTTGTAATATCAGGTTATCTGAGCTGTTTACTCTCTTTTAGAACTCCTCCCCAAAGCTCTCCCCAGCTCTGTTCCAGAGAGTCCTGTGCAGCCAGGGAAGCCCAGCCCCACCTCTCATGTCCAGTCCCTGGTGAGCCACAGAGCCACGGAGCCATCCCCACTGCCAGGGCAGTGCTGTGGCTCTGGCTGCTCCCTCTGCATGGGTACTCCCCATGGGATGGAGTTTGGGAGCAGGGAAGCAAGGCCCAGCTGCATGGTGTAACTCAAGAAGGAGGGAACAGGACAGCAACTCCTTTTTCCCACCTTTCCCTGCTCCTGCATGGACAGAAAGCAGCCCCAGCTCACCTCCAGGCTGGAAGGGGTCTCAGGCAGTTCTCAGGGCCAGGCTCCCCTGCAAGCTGGTGTTTGACAAGTGGTGGTTCATGATGGGCTGGAAAGTCACAGCCCTGCTCTTAGCAGGGGGGAATCAGGTCAGCAGAGCAATGAATGGGTCTGTTCCATCTCCCACTTTGTTGTTATCTATGATTTATGCATGCACAACCTGCTGTTTGTTTGTTTGTTTTTTAATAACTTTTGGTTGGAAATATACCTTTTATTCTTCATCCATTTTCAGTGGCAAAATGAAAAGGACAGAACTGTGAAGGAAGAGGGATACTGGAAGAAATTAAATCTGACATTCAAGTTCCTCCTTCTACCTCTAGCCCATTTTTTACAGGGATAGAACTTCACCAAATACTGGAATTGTTAAAAACAAACAAACAAACTACAAAAACACAACCAAACAAAAAGACCTTTCAGAATATCAGTGGAAATAAAACCAGTGGTTTTCTGTAAAAATATCTGAGAACACTTTGACTGACATTTTGTCTCTGTCAAAGGAAGGCTCAAAATGGTTCTTACTGTACGTAGAAGAAAACCCAAAAAAGTCATGTTGCAATGCCAGCTGTAGTATCATCACCTTTCCACTCCTTTCATACAGGAAATGACTCTGTCTTCACTCATCTCTGTCTTTGATAGTTTCTGAACTATAACAGAATATTATCTTTTCCTGTGCAATGACTTAGACTTCCTAATACTCTTTTGCAAGGGGTGGTAGCAAGCTTTTTTGGAAACCCAAAAGCAGTTTATTTAATAGTCATTTATCTGACCTCATCCCTCTGCAAAGCAGTTCTGTTGTGACTAAAGGTATCATTTTATGTTGCACAGAGCTGAAATAGGTTAACATAGCTGCTATATACATCATTCATCTTTCATGAACCTGAGGACACTGGATCAGTAGAAAACTTATTCAGCCTCATCCCTCTTGTGCTGCTGAATTTATAGGTACAAGTTAAATGCATGCAACACATTTGAGGACTTAACAAAATATACAGAAGTTTTATCAGTTTCATAGAAAGCATATTCTGTAGGGTGCTGCAGACAAGCCTTCAGGGATGGATAATAGTGTTTCTCTGTTTCTCTTTACAAAATCTGTAAGGACTACTGATCTTGCAGAGTGATGTAGTAATTATAAAACATTTTAAAACTCCAACTGCCCAAATCATAGTTATTCTTAGGTTTTGTCTCAGGAAGTATGTTATGGATATTCTTACTTTCTAATCTCATTAGAGCAAGCAGAGGATGAGAAGAGAGTCTGGAAAGGTGATACCCAAAGAAAAACTCAGTTTTTAGTAAAACCTCTCTGGAAATTTGGAAAAGGATCCCAGCCCTTTGTCTTTTATATCAACAATTGTAGGGACACTCAGCTCTGCAGTTTTTTTCCTTTGACTAGCTGGTCTGTACATACCAGTGCCATGTATTACCTGCTGTGTGATGAGTAGTGGTTTGCATGAACTTCATCAGTTAAGGGTCCCAAACACCTAATTTAAAGCTTAAATTAGCTTCAGCTAAAGCTCTTTAAATTAGGTGTGTTCAGCTATGGAGTTACTGAGGCTCAGTGCCCATAAAAAGGCTGTATGTACACACTTCTCTATGTACACACCTCTGTACTGTGCATCTGTAGAAGAAGAAATTTCACTGCAGCATAAGAAGATAACATGGAATAAGATGGGAGCCAGATCATCAGCAAGGCTATAAAGAGAGTAGACAGAGATTTACTGCAGACTATCTGGTGAGCTTTCATCCCTCATCTGCTGAGCCCCACCAGGAGGAATGCAACAGGGGCTCATTCAGGGTCTCTGCAGGCATGGAGGAGCAGCTAACCAAGAACCTCCCAGGCTGACCACAGTTGGACCACCAGATTACCTCTGCCCTTGTTTCTTACATTTTCCTTTATGAATGAAAGGATGGAGATATCTAACCTACAGTCACACACCAACATTAGAAATAAAATAATTTGATCCTGGCTCAAGCTGCAACCATGAGCTGTTATTTCATCCTGGTATACCTTCATGGAGGTATGCAGGGTGGGAGCAGCCCTCTCACCTCCTCTCAGGCTCTGCTTCTCCTTGCTTTGCCTTTTGAAGGCTCTCATTGACTCCACACAGAATGTCCCCAGTCCCAAGGAGGCTCTTGGAGATTTCCTGAGCCATGGAATTGTTTTTAAGGAATAGGCATTACATTTAAAGGTGCTCTTAGCAACAATCTAGAACAGTTAGGCACAATATGTAATATCTGAGACATAATGATAAGCTGGTAGTTGCCAGCAAATTAATTACAATAGCCTAATAAATGCTGAGAAGTTTATGAGCGCTTCCCATGTTGATAAGTTTGTGAGTGCTTCAGCTCCTAAGATGGATAGGAAAGAAGGGTACCCATTCAGAAATAATGACTCAGTAGCTGTTCCCCTTCTGAGTTAATCTTTTCTGTCAGAAGCTATGCAAAGGCTGCTCCACTGATCTCTGGTATCCACAAATGTGCCAAGAGAATGTGGCTGGTGATGAATAGTATTTATCTCTGATAAATGTTAGATAGAGAAAGGGAGGTGAGACAGAATTTATTCAGGGGATGGTTATCACGGTGCTGCTTTCTGAGACCTCGCGTCTCCACGCCCGGCCAGCTCCTGAGCACCGTGACGAGAAGGGAAACGGTCCGTACGCCGCACGAACGGTACTCGGTCCTTGTGGGTTCTTTGTGTCAGAGATCCGTTGCAGCGATGGTAAAAGTGACGAAGCAGAGACAGGATAGGAGGTAGCTCGAGGTAGATGGTTTATTGTGGACGAGCACGCTGCTTACGCGCTCGTTTCTGCCTCCCAACTCCCCCAGGGGCGTTTTGGTCCAGCTATATACAGATATGGCTAGGGGAGGGTTAAAGAATCATGCAACCAATAGGGGAAGTTTCAAGAGCCGTTACAAGAACAGGGTGCTTAGCATGTACCAACCAAGGTGGAGGGGAAAATACAAAATTCGCGGGCTTGCTATGATGGACAGGGGACGGACAGTTGTGTAATTTACATGCGGAGGGAAAAGGAACAAAGGGGCACATGATAAACTTAATAAAACATAATTTTCCACACTGCCACAGATGGTGACTGTGAAATTTTAGGACTGAATGTTAGTAAATGTTTTATATGAGAAAAGAAAGCAGCCATCTTAGATTTGGCAGAACGTAGGCATTTCTTTCCATAATAATATTTTCTAGAAGAATAGGAGGGCATATTTAAAAGTTGTCTCTGTCTTTCCTAGGCCTCTATGTTTTCTATCTCTTAGATTGTACAGACCAAAAAACAGCTTTGTCTGCTCAGCCCTCTGTCATTATTAAACAGTATGAGTACAGTACCAATAATGTTTGGAAAGAGCTTTCATCTTAATGGGATGAGACATGAAATTAAACCATTCATGACAAAATACCACCTGTCTTTGAAATAATAATAATAATAAATTATCTATCAGGTTTGCATATTGCATATATTTCTGGACCTCCACTTCAAGTCCTTGCCTAGCACCTCTGGGTGTTGGTGTTCTTGTATGGGCACTGAGCTCACAAGTGCAGCACCTATTAATGTTATGAGTCCATCAGCTTATTATCACTCTTTTGCCACATTGATGGCAATATTTTTTAATGTGGCATGCTAAAATGGCAACTGCTTATTTTATATAACCTGCTATGTAGCCCAGAAAAGCAGTGTTTTCTGGGATAGCTTAGAGCCAGCATTTTGCATGAGCATCTTAGAAATATTACAATCTGCCTAATGTTGTCTAATTAGAACCACTTTTGACGTCTGTTTTTGTATTAGTATTGTGATTGTATGACATTTAAGCAGGGAAAAAGACTATGTAAGAATAAACTAAGTGGGTCTTACTTTACTGAGCACCTAGTGACATCTGTGGTGCAGTATCAGGAGCAATTATTGTGCAATTTGTTTATTTCTTTATTTATACAGCATCTCCTCAAAGAGCCTATGGGATGTTCTGTCAGGTGGCTCATCTTTTCATCTGTTAGGCAGCTCATATTTGGTTGGATATACATGCCTGCTTTGAAAGATTTAGAATGAAGAAAAGTCAGGAGAAAAACCATCTCATCTTTGGGTCCTGACATACAAGTATTAGAAAATCAGGTTTAAAAAGAGAAAAGGTGGCAATAGGCCAAAACTCCTCAATGTGTGGATAATCTGAAGAAGGGGAGTACACAAGTAAGGGAGTGAAAATTGGTCAGAGAGGTTTCATTGTCTGGTACAGGACTGAGTTTGTCTGAACTGTTGGATGAGGACATTGAGGACTGAGCAGTTTGTGAGAATTTCTTTAAATTGAAGAATCAAACTTCACAATTCTGGAGTAGTACTTTTTGTCATCTATCAGGTGGGATGTTAAAAATGGATGAATATCTACAAATTTTCTAGAGAGATAAACTCTACCAGGGATGTATCCCTTTTGAGTCATTGACTTCCCAAATGTAGATTAAGAAGTAAAAGAAATAAGAGCACATCTTAAGTATTCTGGTATATGATGGATAACAAATATCTTGCCAAATAAACACCAAACCTACTACAGATAACACTGTGTCAGATGTGGGTTTGATAGGTACTCAAGAAATTATAGTACTGTTGGTCATATAAGATAAACTTAGATCGACTGAAAATGAGAAGTGAAGTTTAAATAAAATAGAGACTTATATAAAAATAGCTCTAGAACATTGTCCATTTATAAAGGAAATCTGCAAAACAAACTAAAAAAGTTCTTGATAAAGTATGAAATAGTGAAGAAATTGAACATGTGAAATCCAGAAATATTCTTGAGTAAAAAATACAAAAAGTATTGAAAATGAGAAAAGACAGAATATTCTGGGAGGATTTCAGAAATGGCCAGATAAGCTGCCATTTTCAAAAAGCTATTAGAAGTCAGCAAAGAGGGGAAAAAAAAAAAAAAAAAAAGGAAGAAAAATACTAATAGACACATTTGGGGGCTCAAAATTCAGGTTTGGCTATACTTTACAGATAAAATAAGGAATAAAATATGAAAAGTGAAGTAATCATGTAAGTAATAAGGAAAAAATAGTGGAGTAGTACATTTGCTTTGCAGTTACATAATGTAGAGACCAGAGAAATTAGGCTTCAAATTTAGATAGTTGCTCCAGTTCTAATAGAAAGAAGTGGCTGAGCAGTGAAGTAAGAACAGAATGGGATGGAAATGAAGATTTGGGAGCAGAGATCATCAGGGCTGGGATTAAACTAAACCTAGTATCACATAATGCATCCAAGAGAAGGAGGAGAGTTGTTTTTTGACAAGTGGGGTATGGTTGATCTCCACCATTGCAGTAAAAGACCTATCACATGAATTGCAGGTCCAGAAATAAGGACATTTTATAATTTTTCCAGTAAATGTAATGCGGCATGACTGCAGGGCAGCATCCATAGACTCTGACATCGAGGACCAAAGAAAAGGGACTTGAAAAACAGGACTCTTAGACTCATTTCAGTATTAAGAAAGGCTTTGAGCAGAAGACCATGCAGCAGATACTTTGGGAAGGTGAATTATGATAGAACAATCTATTGTCCTCTTCTAGTGATATAGTAGATTTTTTAAAATAAACTTGATTAAATATTTAGTAAAACAGTAAAATGTCATAATTACATATTATTTAATAATGCACCACATAGGAATATTAGAACGGTGAAAGTAGGAGTGAGTAAAATTTCAATACATGTTTTAATCTAGCCAGAAGGGAGATAATACAATAGATCTCTACAAAGCAAATTACAGGCACATAGATTTGCCAGTGTGGCCTCTTATCAATATATTTCAGAGCTGATAGTAATTCATTCTTTTAACATGGCACAGAAAACAGAGCTCTGGAATGAATATCAGTCAGAGCATCACAGGGAAAAATTCTGAAAATAAGTGGGATTGATATTACAAAATAGAATTAAAATTAACCATCCCAATGCAAGATCAGGAACCTGGAAATTTTGCAAATTTCCACTGAAAGCTACATTATTATCAGCTGGAAATAGTGTAGAAGGAAGAAAAATTTGGGTACCCTGATCTTTCTGAGGATGACAACATGCTGTTACTGCTGCTGTGGGTCTGTGGAAGAAGAACAGCAAATGCAAACCAAGGCTGTGTAAGGAGCAGTGACACCACGAGACAAGGCTTTGGGGAGACAACATCCACACACAGCTCTGGCTGCTGTCTTGCAAGGAATTAAAAATCAAAAACAGGTGTGAGGAAAGACAAATAAAGCACTGCATGGTTTGGGGAGCAGAAGCAACTATGCTCTTAGTGGAGGTACAGAGCATAATACCAGGGCTGATTAAGAGCCAGTAATGGAAGGGTTTTATGATTTCTACCTTCTCACAGTCCCTGATCATCCTTTGTGCCTGTGTTTACACATCCATTCATGCAAACACACAAACCTACAATTTTCCTTACTGGAACAATGAAACTGGTTCAACTGAATTACAGTTTGGTGTGAATGCAAACTCCAAAGCAGAGGATAATGGTCTCTTGATGTTCCCCATTTTAAAGCTCAGGACATCCTGACCTGGCCCCCACCTCCAGTGTGTTCCCTTTCCCAGCGTGGCTCTCCTGACTGATTGCACTGCAGCTCTGCTGTAGAGCCCTGGCATGAGCCTGTGTGTTTCTTCCAGCCCAAGGTGGGCAAGTTGACAGCTCATAAAGTGGGTAATGCCTCTTTCACAGTTGAAGCAGAGCTGGAGCTGGGGGTGATGCCTGCACATGGTGATGACAAACACAAGCATCAGCTGCCTCACCTTTGGTGACACATTAGCTGAGCTGGAGGGTTAAGTGCATCTGGAGATTGAACAACCAGTCTCCAGAAGTGTCCCAATGCAGCTGGAGCTGCCCCTGCAGAAGTGACCTTGCACACTCTCTCATGCAAACAGAGATATCTACATCTATATATTCAGCATCTTTCCTCATTTCACCTAAATAATCAAACACTATGTTAGTGCTCACAGCCTGCATCCACCAGTGAACAATTCCACCACCCCCTTTCCACATGCAGAAAACTTTTCCTCTCTTGACAGGGAAGCAAGTCTCTTGTCACTGAGTTTGATGTTAAACTGGCATATATTGTTAAATCTTACCTAGCAGCTGACTTTAAATTGGAATACACCAAAGCAAAAATGGCTACCAATGCTTTTTCCTCGATTTGCACAATGACTTATTTTAAAACAGAATAAATATTAACTGGTTCTGAAAACCTGCAACTTTCAACTGCCAGAGCATTTCTGCACTTTAATTCTTCACAGAAAAATTGTCACTTGCATAATGCTTCCGAGAAGGGGAAAAATACAGTTTCAATTTTCGTGTGTTGTAGCATTGTAGAAAATGATCTCATTTCTTGTAATGTTGTATCCTGTCCCCAAACCAATAAATATTTTAAGCATTTAATGCATTTATCAAATCTCCTGTAAAAAAAGTGCAGAAGAACCTATGCAATGGTATCAAAGATATCTCATGTATCAAGGGAGTCTGAGCAATATCTTGGGTGATTCTCCACCTTGAAATTTAAATTTATATCTTATCCAACAACAAAGCAAGAAGTGAATCAATTCCTTGTTCTCCCAAGAAACTGGGAGATATGCTGGTTTTGCCTGTAGAAATTCAGTTCTTCTTGAAGGAAGATAGGGGCTGTACATTTTTGCACCATGTGAAATCTCACAGGTTACTCTTATCAAGGAAATATGAGAAAATTATTGAGGATGATTTATTATTAAATCATGTGATTTAATGACAAAAGCACACCTTTAGTTAAATTGGTCCAGACAAAATGACCCAGGTAGATTCAGTCCTTTCTTACAAGTAATGGCTTGCACTAGTAAATATAAAAGAAATTGCTCCACTCCTTTTCTTAAAGCTTAAGATATTTAAGGGAAAGTAAGGAGGTCAGATACCTCATTATGGCATTTTGTAGGACTAAATTGTTTGGATTATAAACCTCACTGAAAAATGCCATCCACTCTGGATTCTTACACTGGAAATACTTGTATTTAAAATTAAATTATTTTAAAAGGTGGGTTTTTTTCCTATGTATACAGACAAGCTAGCATTTGCACTTACTCACAGGCATGCACACACATGGACACACATGATACAAATCTCTAATATTGCTTTAATCAAATCCAACAATATCAGTTGGATTTCAGGCATCAGCAATACAGATAAAGATCACAAGACCATTTTAGAAGCACCTTATAGTGTTGGGGAATAACTGCAATACAGTTGGCATTAAATGCATGGTCACAATGAAGGTCATCTGCTGAGACATCAATGAAGGAACTTTGACCAGCATACATAATGTTTCATTGACTGGGAACAACACAAGAGCAAAAAATAGGGGGTTTGGTATCAGAAAAACATGAATCTGGACCACTAGCAAGGTACACACCTCTGTGAAATACAGCAGAAAGGAGCTCAATGCCTTTAGCAGAGAAAATGAAGAGTAAAGGAGATTTTTTTACAAACAGAGGGATGGAAAAATGCTATTTACAGTAAGGGACAATGCAGGGACAAGAGCCAGTGTATGTAAGATTGACAGGCATAAATATAAGATAGTAATAAGATGGAATCTTCCCCAGGGGAGCAAGGTAGCTAAACAATCCTCTCATATGAATACTGAGGACAAGAAATGAAATATTTCTACATGGAAAGATCAACCACTCTAAAATTCAGCAGAATTATGCATCCTTGACAACTGATATTCAAGAGAGATTTGAAACAAGCATAATAAAGTTGTTGTACATGAGAAAAGAAGCTGTAAAGATGTGAGTAAAATAATAAGACTGATTGTTGTTTTAACCTGAGGAAGGTTACTTATAGATTCATTCTTGAGCTGTATTTTGAAAAAGATTGTTGGAACTTTCTTGTTAGTCTGCCCTCTTCTATTGAGCATCATCTGTAATAACTACTGGTGTCTTTTAGGGGCTGTTTTATTAATAGCAATACTTTACTTTTCTATCTCCCAGTCAGGTTTCTATATAGATTGAACAGGAGCTCTGGAAACTGGAAATCAGAATCTGGGTTTTATTACTTTTAGCTATTATTTTTTAAGATCAACTATTAAGGAGTTTTGTATTTGTTATATATAAGATTTTTTAAACAGATATCATTAAATTTAGTCCTCCATTTTTCCTAGTAGCATATCTAATGGCATTTCCAGAGTTAGGAACTAATTCTATGGTTCTTTATGACCTAATTGATTCAGATCTCTTTTGTCTCTTTTCTTCTGTTCTTTTTTTTATTTTGAATCTAGCATAAATTCCTTGTCACTTGAAGCAATCAATCCCCTGCATCAGGCTGTCTAATTCAAAAAGGTGTTCAAAATCCTTGAACTCTTCCATATCCATGTTTTTGGCACTGAAGTTCAAGGTTTTGAAAGGGACTACAGACTGGTGAAGTTCCTTTGAGCTACCCCTGCTGTCATAGCAACCCACAAACTTCATGGAGGGACCAAGAGTGATGTAAAAGGTCTCTGCAGAGCTCCCAGGAGCTGGGTGGAGAGAGTGGAAATCTCCCACTCTGGTATGCAGAAGGTGAAGCTGAGTGCTCTGTCTGATTTGCATGGCCAGCAAGGTGCCCTCTCTGTAGCTGGGGAGGTTGGCAAGAATTCATTACAGCATAACAATCCTGTAAAGAGCTCCTGTTCTTCTGTGCTTTTTTCTTCTCTGAAGAATAAGGTGCTTTTGTTTATTTAACAGCAGAAATTGAGACATACTTATTTAACCCAGGTTTAACCCAGCCTCTATACTAATTACTAAATTCTTAATTGAAACCAGGAAAGACCTATACTTTGCTATATCCTGTCAAGATTGACCTCTGCTTGCACAGCAATCTGCCATCACCCATCTTCAGTTTTCACAAAATAAAAACTCAGTAGGAGATAGTAAGAAGAGGCAAGAGAAAAATAAGGAGAAAGCTCTAAATGAGGATATGGCAAGGGTGACAGTTCAGAAGAAATGCAATACTAATAGAAACCGTTGAACAATTTCTAAAGAGACTGCTGTCATCAGCTTTTAATTCAAACCTGCCACATACTTATACTTTTTATGTTCTAAAGCCTCTGCATCTGCAAAGTAGCATATTGCTGCAAGTATTTATCAGATATTGGTGCAGCAATCACCATAATAATTAGCTTTACTGGATCATGTAGCACAATAAAACATAGGTCACTGGGGACACAAAGCCCTGGAAGGTAACCTTTACTTACCTAAATAGGGACTAATCTAGGTGGTAAAATTAGTGGTTCTTATCTG
Organism: Cisticola juncidis; assembly: GCA_013400215.1. NCBI lineage: Eukaryota > Metazoa > Chordata > Aves > Passeriformes > Cisticolidae > Cisticola > Cisticola juncidis. The sequence goes on along the minus strand of VXBR01000461.1, from coordinate 582,303 downwards.
TTTAGGTGTGCAACTGCTCTTTGGATGCAGTCTCTGGGGGCTTGTAACACACTTCAGTTTATCAGGTCACAGTGGGATATTTTCTCCTGAAGTATCACTTGATTTGTTTCTTACACACAACAAGGAACACTGAGCACCTTCTCTGCATCTTCTGTGCTCAGAAGCCCATCTTCCCTTTTGTGCCCATGTGCTCACTGCCACTGAGGCTGCTCCCTTACACCCCTGTTTGTGAGTGTGTGAGAATAGAGGGAAGCTGTGTGCTAAGGAGGGTGCCTCTGCTTTCCAAATCATAGAAACACATTCCTGTTATTTTTGTACAGTCTATAGATGTTGTTTAAGGTTCATGTAAGTAGAATGATGGGAAGTTCTTTGTTAGAGGAAATTGGGATGAATAATAAATACATCTTCATGGAACTGGCCCAGGGGAAGATGGGAGCTCTAGGAACAAATGCAGTGAACTGCTGCTTGCCAATCTGTTTCAACCCTTCCTGCCCCTGAAAATCAAATAGTGGTAGGGCTGCAGCTCAAAAATCCCCAGGCCCACTGGGAGCCCTGCAGACTGTGTGTTCCAGGGCTCCCACATATCTCCCAGCCTGACAGCAGCAGCAGCAGCAGCACAGCTGTGCTATGAATATCCTCCTTACACACAAACCCGGCCTGAATGCTTTCTTGTGGGATGTGAGTTCTCATCTCTGCTTCCCTCTCAGCAGGGATGGAAGGGAATAGATGGGATTGGTGATCCCTGGAGGGGAGACCAGCCCTGCTGGCACAGGGACATCAGAATTTTGTGGTGCTGCACCCCTTGTGGGTGGGCAGAGAGCCACAGCCCCCCAGCCAGCTCCAGAACTGTCAAACTACTTCAGGCAAAGTCATCATAATCCCCAGGTAAACTCTGATTTCCATTTTATCAGGTTTAGCTGGAAAACAAAACAAATAATTAAAAAGCAAAACACAAGACCTAATTATTATCTATGCCCTTAATTATCTCATTCTTGTGAGTATTTTATTCCCTGTCTGGTCAGAACATTAATTATCTTCCTGAATACACCAAAATTAAATCCTAAGCACCTAAGACTACAGAAACAGTACAGTGATCAAGCTTAACTGAACATATAAATTTTATTAATAGATACTTTATACAACTCCATATAATATAAATCAAACAAAAAAACTATTTCCATCTTTTAAGGGTACAATGAAAAAACTTTAACTTTATTGAGGATAATTTTTATTAAATTTAGAACTTCTTTTTTGCAGTTATGAGATTGCTGTGGGAATATTATCTGGTGTGTCATGAAACACCTCCACTTGTTAAGTAAGTTAATAAATGACCATGCATTAATCAAAGTGACAAAGCTATGAAGAGCTGAGGATGTGAAACAATTCTAGTGATAATATTAATTAGTATTTAATTAGAAACTTAGGGGCCATAAATAAAAAATCATGGGAGAGACATTTATGCAAATTGCTTTGAGTTGTATTTGCTTTAGGAAAACCCCCTTTCTTTCTCTCACCATTCTCTCCCATTTTAATTTCTTTCCACACTGTACAGAGCAGAGTTGCAGTGACATCACATTGATATAAATAAGCCCATAAAATAAGCCCATATTTGGTTTAATTTTTCACAGTTAGGAAGGTCTACATTTGAATTATATTTTTCCCTCCCTCGCCTGAATGGAAGATAATGCTTTTCAGATTCCTAATTTCTAGACATATAGAAAGAACAAAAAACCCTGAGAACTGCAAGGGGATGGGGTTTCTGTTTCTGCTATTTCACTCAAGACATGCATCACCTTTCTTACAGAGCAGATTTTATTATTTGTTACACTTACACAAGAATATTACCACCAGTAAACTTACTTTCTCTATTCACCAGTCTGTTTCTGTCCTGGCTCATTTATGTGTAAAAATGACACTGCAGCCAATGTTACCCACAACTGACAAGTGCCAGACCTGCAGTTCAACCAGCCCCTTCTTTGAGATAATGCCAAGGGTTTGAAGTAATGGGGCAATAAAGTAGAGAGAGAGACAATCAGGGTCAAACTGATCCAGCTCTTTGCATATAAAAGGGATTCTGCCTAATAACACACAGCTCTTGTTTGCTCTCCACACACAATACAGCTTAAACAGGTCTAAACCTGGCCTTCAAGGAAATGAGTGACTGACATGAAAATGCTGGTTGTAACAAAAAAAATGGTTTCTTCAGGCATTTCCTTCCAAAGTTTTTCACTGCACTGTAGTGTAAATCCAGGATAAAAAGCACCTGGTGCCCAGGTTTTTTTGGTTATTTTTAGTGAGATGTTTATACTGAAGCACCCAGTGATGACACAAAATTCATTCTTCTTTTCATTTTATTTTATATTTGTTTAACAAATAATTGGCATCTGTTAATAAAAATTAAACCTGATAAATGAATGAGGCAGCTCCTTTCAGTGATGCTCCCAATTCCCATTTCCAATATAGTAAACTGGGTTCCTGAATATATTTCTTTATATTAAGTCTCCACAGAACACTGCAGCTAATATAAATATTCCTTCAAAATTACCAGCTGCTTCTGTGCTGCAATATATATCAGTTCTGGAATTTAATAACATATTTTACAGAACTTCCAGAAGATAAAGAGCAGAGCAGTAGTCACTAAAGACTCAAAAGAAATTGTGGTACCTTCAAGATTAAGACAACAAACCACACCTTTATGTATTTCCTCCATCTCCTAGTTAAAAAGCCCCACCGTTGCATGTGAATATCTATTCTTTTTTTTTTTTTTTGGATTGAGACGGATCTACACATTTCAATATTCAGAAAGGTTTGGGGTTTTTTACCTCTGTCTCACTTTTCCCAGCCACAATTTACTTTACATACAGAATAACCAAAAAAACCCAGATTTATCACCCTTCTTCTCTAGTACAAATTCAAAAGTAGGAGGCCAAGCCTTCTGTGTGGACCATGAGTTCCATGTTGGCTAGTTCTGTGGTAATTTTAGTATTTTCTAACTTTTCTGTGGACCCAGAGAAAAGGATAATATGTTCAGTAGTGTCCTTTTTGCTTGCAGGTTCTGGTCTGCTTGGAGGTCTAGCAGCCCTGGCTGGTTCCCCCTGAGCAGCATGGCCCCTGAGCTTAAAGATCTCAAAGAGCCCACCACAATTCTTATCTGCACCTTTTCCCATGAGTGGATATGGGGTCCAGAGTGCTCTGGAGAAGGAAAAGAAACACCCAAAAACCAAAACCAAAACCAAAACAAAACACAACAACAACAACAATCAACCAAATCAACCAAAAACAATCAAACAAACCCCCAGACCAAAACAAACCAACCAACCAACCAAACAACAACAACAACAACAACAACAACAACAACCAAAAAAAAAAAAAAAAACAAACCAAAACAAAAAAAACCCCACCAAGAAGTAAGATGAAAAGCACTGGGGTACATAGTTGTCTTTTGAGGTCAGCCTTAGCATCCTTCCACACATTCCTAGCGTGACCCTGGTTTGTCTGCAATGTGGCCAAACACAGGTTAATACAGTGTGGGCATCAGAAATTGATGAAAAGAGGTTTTGGGTGGTCTCTGCTGAGGCCCTAACATCCCAGGGCTGTCAGGCTGCAACAGACAGGATTAGGTATGCTGCAGCAGTAGGGATTTTGTACACATAATTTGGAAATTTTCCTCCTCTTTTATGTCCTGTCCTGTAAACTTGCATGATCAGTGAGAATTCTTATTCTAAAAGACTGTGTGGTTCTCCACAGACAAGGATTTAACCTCTCTCATATCCTTGCTCAGCTCATGAAAGGTGCCAGTGCTGTGAGTAAGCAAAAGCTGGATGCTAAGCTTGTCCTGCAGCTCTGTAAGCAGCAATTTGGATCTTTCCATCAAACCAAAACCCAGTGCATGCAGCCCTGCAAAAGGAAGCATGCTGGTCATGGTCAGTGTGGTCATATGCTGTGGATGTTTTCCTCCTGGGCTTTCAGCAAACCTTTTGACACTGACTCCCATGGGCTCTCCTGGAAGAGCTGGCAGCCTGGCTTGGGCAGGTGCACTCTTCACTGGGTACAAACTCTTGTGTCACCTGGCCCAGGGAGTGGGGATGAATGGAGTTACATTCTGCTGATAAACAGTCAAGAGTGATGTTCCCAGGGTTCAATACTGGAGCCAGCTCTGTTTAATATCTCTGATAATCTGGATGAGGGGATAGAACACACTGCCAGTTTGTAGATGACACTGAGCTGGGTGGCAGTGCTGACCTGCTGGAGGGCAGGAAGGCTCTGCAGAGGGATCTGCACAGGCTGGATCATGGCTGAGGCCAATGGTTCAACAAGGCCCAGGGCCAGGTCCTGCCCTTGGGTCACAACAGCCCCAGGCAGGGCCACAGGCTGGGACAGAGGGGCTGGAAAGGCCCTGGGGGTGCTGTGACAGCAGCTGGACATGAGGCAGGCTGTGCCCAGGGGGCCAAGAAGGCCAAGGGCATCCTGGCCTGGCTCAGCAGTGGTGTGGCCAGCAGGGCCAGGGCAGGGATTGTCCCCTGTGCTGGGCACTGCTGAGGCCACAGCTCGAGTGCTGTGTGCAGGGCTGGGCCCTCAGTGCAGGAAAGGCACTGAGGGGCTGCAGGGAGTGCAGAGAAGGGCAGGGGAGTGGGGAAGGGTCTGCAGCACCAGGGCTGTGAGGAGCAGCTGAGGGAGCTGGGGGTGTTTAACCCAAAAAAGGAGACTCAGAGGGAGACCTTACCATTCCCTACAAGTACCTGAAAGGAAGCTGTGGCCAGATGGAGGTTGGTGTCTTCTCCCAGGCAATCAGTGACAGGATGAGACAACATGGCCTCAAGCAGTCCCAAGGCCAGTTCAGGTTGCGAATCAGGAATGTCATTATGGAAAGGACTGTAAAATATTGAAACAAACTGCCCAAGGAGGTGATGGAATCTCCATCCCTGAAAGTGTTCAAGAAATGACTGGACATGACACTTAGTGCTATGGTTTGGTTTACAGCTTGGTGATCAGTCAAAATTTGCACCTGATGGTCTCGGAGATCTTTTCCAGCCTAAATGATTCTGTAATTCTATGACTTGCTCTGTATTTTATCTTCATAGTGTTCTCAGTAGGGATGCTCCACCAATTAGGAGCACACACTTAGGGGGTTTATATATTGAGTACTAGAACTTCAGACTGCTCTTGTCTTATAAAGAACAATGATTGCCTAGGTGACATTTGATTGAGTCATTAGTAGGTCTTTTGAAACTGGCTGTATGAAATAGATACTTAACAAATCTAAACCTACCTCATTTTTTGGTGAGGCCATGTCTGTCTATGTATTTCTAATAGAGAAGAAGAAAAGTGAAATCAGAGAAATAACCTGTCTTTAGTGTACTACTCAAGTACAATTGCCTTCAAATACAGAGAACTGAATGTGATTGCACAGCAAGTACTTCCCAATCCCGGGTGCCTGTGTTAGCAGGACACCTCTAATTACAGGAGTAGAAAATTTTATACAGACAAATAAATTATACCTTTCCTGAGTTTATGTATCCACACTGATGGCTAGTGAGAAATTTGTAATTACCTTTCACTTTCCAGAAAACATTTCAGTAAACACTGGAATTTGGCAAGCTTCTATGGTTTGAAATCTTATTGGGGAGAAAATACCTCATATACAACACATGCAATTGCATTTAAAGGTGCACACCTTTTCATTTGTTAGTGCCTGCTTTTTTTGTGAATAAGTTTGAATTTTGTGGGCACCAAATCTGGAATGTTTTACTAAAAGAAACAAACAAGGTAATCTCTCAAGTTCTTCATTTCTGTTCAGGCAAATGATAGACATCATCTGGATCCAGCACCGAGCAAAACCTGCTTTTCTGCAGCTGCCCTAAAGACAAAGGTAACCAAGGCTCACCACCAAGGCTCACCAGACAGAAGACTTGGTATAGTGATCACACCGTGGCTGGGACGTGGTCTGTTTATGTCAGGTACTGCAGGAGCATTTCAACACATTCCTCTGCACTGATTGATGCTGAGGAAGTTGAAATACTGAACATGGACCATTTCAGTTCCTCTATATAGTGTTTCTCCAGGTTTAACCAGTGAACTGTCATGGCACTTCCTAGAAACAGGCAGAAGCAAAGTTCACACATATGGCACCATGGAAAGGGGGAAATGCAGACAGAACCTTTCCTGCACCTGAAGGCTCTGTGTGCCCAGTTGCATGCCTTCTTACTCCACTGTTCATCCACATATGTGTATATGTGTCACAGTTTAGAAAAGTCAGTCTTTATCTCTCTCCTACCAATTCCAATTATATATTCCATGGGCTAAAGTGGCACTTCACCAGAATCTACACTGGGATGTTTTGTGTGTTTACTGATTTTGCCTGGTCTGATTTTCATTTGTGCTGTGAACAAGTGAACAGAGTTCAAAGGATGGGCAAGAGCACAGACAGAAGTAGCAGAATCACAGAGTCACAGACCTCAGCTTGCTTTGATAATTTGCTGATATTAAATATCTTCCCACTATCATGTTAGAAAGTATGCTGAGATTTTTTAATATACACTGTTCCTTGCATTTTTTTCAGTTTTATTTTTACATAGTCCTTTTCTATACATGCTCTTGAATTTGCTTCCCAGTCCCTGAGTATGCACAGAGATGGGAGGGAGACCTTATATGAACTCCTAAAGGTGAATTTCAAGCTCCTGAGTTCTTCCTACTCACTGCATTCTACAAGGTCCAGCCTGCTGAAAGGCTAGATAAGACAAAATATAACAGAAAATGCTGAAAATGTGAGATGAAAATCCTAAAAGGTGAGAATGCCTGCTTTGGAATATAAATCTTACTGGGGGCGGGGAAAATCCAGTAGAAAACAAACTGGGGAGACATATTCCAGAAATTACTCCCAGTGACCCTTTTTGGAAGAAGGGGAGCCCCTCAAGAGGTCATTAGCAATCTGGAGAAAAGCAAGTGTGTTTCAAGGATTGAAAAGACTGGGAATGGCAAGCCTGCCTGCAGTGGCTGGCTGGTTGTGCAGGGAGGTGAGGGCAGCAGCAGAGGTCTCTGGCCAGGTGCATCCTCCCCTCCCAGCCCTGCAGGGGTGGTGCAGAGGCTCTGGCCTCTTGCAGGCAGCACCACATGCCAAGGGTGAGCTGGGGGTGCTGCCTGGCTCCAGTGCTGCCCAGTGGGGTTTGGTTCTGGGTACTCTAAAATCACTGCAGTGACGTGCAGTCAAACTCTGGTTTAGGGTATGTCTGTGGTGGAGTCACCATGAAATATTTTTCATTTCTGAAGAAAGCATTCATGAAAAAGTAAAGAGCAAGTTATTAGCCCTTTAAAGACAAATGAAGGTTTTCTGAACCACATCAAATAGAGATGTGCTTGAGTAACACTATTCACACCTTTTAATTTTGCCTGAACTTCCAAGGTATCTTGCTCTAGGCTCCTTTATCCTAACTGGTGGTCTGAGATCCAGAAACTCCTTCACTTTGGAAAATAATCTCTTAAAGAAGACCCAAGAGTGTTTTTCTTTTCTAAATATTATTCTGAATTCCATTTCTTGAGTTTCTTAATCTATAAAATGGGAGTATTATTTTCTTCACAACCTGTTAGGGTTCATTGATGGATGACCATGCATTTATACAGCTGTACAGTGCAAGGCCATATTGTATTAAACTTACCTCTGATCCATTTTTATCTGTGAAAAGTGCCCCTTTCTTTCTACCAGAGTTGCCCAAAAGATGAACAATACAGGTAAACATAGGTGAACACACACCTCATCCTCACAATAAGATGAGACCTTTGGGTGAAATTCAGCAGGGTTATGGCAGAGCTCAGCTGTGTACCTTTGAAATTCCAGCCACCTGCCTTTGTCTGGAAAATCTGTAAGCAATAGGGATGAGGTCTGTAGGAATCAAAAGAGATAATTCAAAACCACAGTAGCTTTCACAAGGAATAATCTTCTTTCTCTGTATTTTAAGAGATTTATGAAACCCCAGAGAAACCTTGGAGGTCTTTCCTCAATAAATTGAACTGTTCTAGAGCAATTCTGAAGCTTTTGAGTTTTTTCTCAACTCTGACCCGTATTTGCCAGCACTGCAAGACACTGAGCTTGCCCCAGAGCTTACAGTGCCAAAGATTTCTTTTTCTAATGTGATGGGAACCATCACACCATAGCTACTACCTTTTTCCTCCAGAAGAATGACTGCAATAAGGCAAAGCTTATAATTATTTGCAGCAGCCTAAGGGCAAAACAGTTCTAAGTTTTCAGGAGAAATCATTGCATCTTACAGGACTGCTGGCTGTTATTTTGTTTAAATACCAGAGATGTCCACTGAGAAGGTGGCCATGAAAGTACTACAGGAAAATATTCTTTTTCAAAATATTTTAAAATGTGTCATGCTGGTGAGAGGAGACATTTTATAATTTAAGACACTATTGATGTCTTTTCCAAGACCATCACCAAGGCTTTGAATGTGCTGGCAGATAGATATTTTTTTTTTAATATGGTCAAGATAAGTAATATCAGCCTATTTCTCTTACAGGCATTAGGAGGGTTGATATTGCTATCCTAAGGGTTGGAGCCAGATTCAGACCCTGGAAAGAGAAAATACACAAAGTAAAAACTCCTGTAGTTTGGAAAGTATTCCCTGGAGGACTGTCTCAGCTACTGAGTCTAGCTGAACTGCAGGTGGGCTTTTCATAGAGGATTCCCAAAGGATTCCTCTGCATTCTGATTCATGGCTGTGTTCTTGAACATGTTGCTTTACCCAACCAGAAAATGTAGCACTCTCTCCTCTGCACACTCAGACCTGACCCTTTGCCATCCCCATGTGAACCCTGTCTTGAAGGAGTGACTCAGCAGGACAAAGGCTGTCACATCCAAACCAGCACCTACCACCTCTCTAGGTGTGGCTTAGAAATATGAAATATGTCACCATGCAGCCACAGGTGGTGTCCAGCCAGCTGCAGCAGAGTCTGGCAGTGCCAGGGGGAAGCTCTGTGTCAACTCAGAGTTGCACAACACTGAGAGATTTGAAGACTTTCTAGCTGTGGATAAATATATACATTTTCCACTTTGATAAAATAGTTCTTGACAGAGACTCTTAGCAAATATAATTGATTATTGTCAGTCTGGCATTGAGTAAGGGGCTGTCTTTCATGTTATGTGATGAATAAGGATTGTTCTGTTTCTAGGAACAATTCTTAAGGTTCTGGCTCACACATACAAGCAGCTGACTCCATTGCAGATCTGCTTTTAGTGTTGCTGAAACTGAAGCCTTCAATGAACACAGCTTTTGTGGGAGACAAGGCTTGAAGGGACATGGAGATCAGACCCTGCTGCCCCAGGCAAATGCATCAAAATTTATTGTTTCATAAACAGATTAAGCAAAGTGTAAAAACAGATTCATGCCCCCAACAGAATGAATGCATGTAAAAACACCTCACTACAATGGCAACAAAAAATATGCTGCTAATTCGTTGCTCAATTTTTTCCAGGGATATTTATTAGACATTTGTTTTGAAGTCAGTATTTTCTCTTTGATGTATGTAGCAATGTATCTGAACAACTTAGGCCATTCTGTGTACCAGCCAAAATGCTTGTAGATAACAAGACCTCTGCAGTCTTGTTTTCCAGAGCTCTCAGGAATTCATCAAGGTTACTGGGAAAACAACAGGATTAAAATAAGAACAGAGAGCCTGAGAAACTGTCCACAAAGAATGTAAACCCTAGATACAGGAGGGGCAATGTGATGATGGACATTTGACCCATTAGATGTCCTGAAGGAGATGTACCTGCCTGCTGGACAAGGGACTTAGCCAACCCAGAGATGTGTGCCCATGTGGACCATAGACATAGAGTCTATAATTCTGATTGTATTGTAAACAAAAAATAGCTTCTGGTGAAATCATATTGATTTTACTATTCAGTTGCCCATTTCCCCCTGCAGGTGTGACTGTTTTCCATCTTGGCAGTAAAGCACTCTGCTTCCCAAGGTATTTACAGAGAGTGGCCACATCCCTTTCTCCAGTGGCAAAGAAGCTGGAGTCAGGACCTTAGGATAGGCCACCACTGCCCTGGCAGTCCTAGGAGCCTCCCTCTGCCCAGCTCCCATCTGAGCTCCTTCCTAAACAGAGGAGACCACACTCATTTCCAGATGGGATCTCTGCAGTGTAGCACCCTCTGGCACCCAAAAGATATTTCATTCTAATGACACCACTGGGCTAGGGTTGTGTGTTTTTCCCACAGGCCTGTTATATTTGTAGGTATTTTATGCTCAGTAGAGTCTAAGGACTTTCTCTTGTCACAGCTGACAACCTTGTAGCAGAAACTCTTGTTCCCTGTGAGTGAGAAGTCAAAGCAAATCGTACACCACATCAGTGGGTTCCAATCACAATTTCATCTGGTCCTTTGAGATCCTGCTATCCCCTTCAGTGCCAGCAATGCTTCCTACACCTCCAGCAGCCCCCACCCAGCCCACTGTAATTGCTCATTCCTAATTTGGACAAAGAATGTCTTCACAAAAATAGCAAGAGGAAGCCTAGACTACTGACTGCATTTTTACACTCCTTTCATTCTCATTTGCAACCTTTCCACCACACACACCTCCCCTACCTCCTCCTTCACTACATTAACATGCATTCCATTCCTCCCCACATCTCCCAGCCAAGCAGGCTTCTGTCACCAAACTGATGGCTGTTACCACGACTTGCAATTTGTATTTTTATTGTATAATCAAAGTTCATAAGCAATCTCACAAAAACCATTTAGCACATACCAGATCTAGGGAAAATATCTTTCTCTTATGCAACAGAAATTAAAAACAAAAACAAAAACAAAAACAAAAAACCCCACAACCAACCAAAACTATACCAAGCCCTTCTGCCTCCTCAGATTTATGTTTCATATATATATTTTAAAACCCAAAAGACCAATACAAAACAAAACTACCATCCAAACTCCCCCAAAATAATAGACAGACATCCTCTTTTCCACTGGATTCCCAGAGGAAGACCAGATTCATCTCACCACCACTGAACATGTCTACAGGATCATCTCTACTCCAACAGAACCACATCTGTCACTCCAGGAAGACTTATTTGGACTGCTCCCAACACCCTGACAACAGGGTGTCAGGTGGTATTCCTGACTCCATCAGGGTTTTCTAGGACTTTTGTTTGTTTCCTTGCTTGTTTGTTTTTTGTTGGTTTTTTTTTTTGGGGGGGGGGGGTAGTGGTGGTGGTGGTGGTGTTTTTTTGTTTGTTTGTTGGTTTGGTTTTGTTTTTTATTCATTTTTTAATTTTTTCTATTACTGCATTTGCATTTTTAATATTCTTAGTAAAGCACTGTTATCCCTATTCCCATATATTTGCCTGAAAGCTCCTAATTGCAAAATGGTAATAATTTGGAGGGAGGGGGTTTTACATTCTCTATTCCAAGGGAAACTGCAGTTTTTCCTGACAGATACCTGTCTTTCCAAACCAAGATAAGGGTGCAGAGGCTTCCCAATGTCCACTGGCCCAAAGCTGAGCAAATCCTCATGGGAAGGCCACGCTCTCTGGCTATGGCTTCTTGTCAAGCCATTCCTCTGTACTGGAATCCGAGGTCTTTTGGCAGGCATGAGCCTCAGAGTGAGGTTCAGACTGATCTTCCCAGGCACTGGATGAGCTCTTCCAAGTCCCAAGCAGCATTTCCCAAGCCTTACATCTGTCATCTTGGAGCAAGTCTTTGTGTAAGTGGCAAATGGTCACGATGCTGTAACTTCCCTTCTGGGCCTTTGTAGTTATTGTTGTGCATGTCCTGTTTTTCACAATTATGTGATAGCTGGGTCAGTGTGAACTCCAGCAATGATGAGCAGAGAGTAACACAGCAGATCTGGCACAAAAGGAACCCTGTAATGAGATTTATGCATTCAAGGTTTATTTGTTTAGCACTTGTTTTCTCTGTTCATACCATCTTCTGTTATACAATGGTTATTCTCATAGAACAGATTGGTTTTAGTCAGACAAAAATGACTTAACCACTGAAATGTATATTATTGTCCTACACACCTGTACCCACAACACAAAGACAGCATGAAGTGCCCTGTGCTTTCCATTCCCTGTGCCACTGAAAATACTACAGGAAAATGTATTCCCCTGATACAGTATATAGAGTAAAAGATAATGGCAAAGAAAAGAAAAAGTAACAAAAACTACCCGGCTGAAATAAGCTAAAATACAAAGTGTAAGGGGCTAACACTGCTCAAAAAAAATTCTGAAAGCAAAAATTTACAGAAAAATTTAGGCAAAAACTTTACTTCATTGATCTGCTTTCAGCATGAAAAACTGAAAAAACCAAGGACCACAAGAAAAAGGTTACTGTGTCACAAGGCTGACTAGAGCCCCTGCTGCTATCATAATTGCAGAATAGTTGTGTACATATTAAAGTAGACATCCTTGTATACCATATAACTCAATATTCAACATATCTGCATGTTTTTAATTAAAATGCTTGTCATTATACAAACTATGTTAAAAATTGCAGAAGAGAAAATATTTTCTCCCTCTGGATATTTTCTTTGCTGTAAGTAGCTTATTTGAATGAGTGTATTGTGGTTTGTAGGAGAGGATTTTGTGCCTGGAATAAAGAATTTTCTCTTAACATGCTCACTTTTAGCATCCATGGAGAAAAAATGTATCACACTGTAGTGATGTACTGCAAAAGCAGAGAATTTCATATTAATTATATCATGTGATGCCAAAGGCCCTGCTGGCATTGTCTGAGATGCTGCTGTAGAGACACTGATTTTGGATTGCTAGGGTTAATAATTTTAACTGAATGTGAATATAAATACTAAAAAAAATTACAAATTAAAATAGGCCAGGAAATCCTCTCTCCTCCTGAAAAAGAAAGCTGATATTTAATTCTTAAACAAACTGTTTTCTTCTTAATGTCTTCTCACACAGTTCACACACAGCTTATCACAAGCTGAGATGAGAAGAGAACAAACAGGATGCTGTCAGCTGCTCTGGGTAGCCACCCTTGGGGATGCTCTTATCCCAGGGCAAATATACACAAGGGTCTATCTCCCTGCTCAGGGAAGGAGTTGTTCCACGTATTCCATAGGCAAGGGCATGCCCACAGCTTGTAATCAAGGCACAGCTGACGTGGTCTATCTGCATGCCCAAAATTGCTCCAGAAGAGTTTTGTACTGGACTGTATTCCAGGCACAGATTTACCCTGGCGCCAGGGGGATTTAATTTCTCTTTCTGTTCCCTGCTGCAGCCCCTTCCCCCTGCCCTGCACAGTGTGGGACTGTATCCAATTCCCCAGAAGTCCCAAACATCAGTGAAGGTGACGGCAGCACCGGCGGCACGGGAGGGGAGAAGGAATGGAAAAGGGAAGCTGCTGATGCCTCTTTGTGACTGAAGGTGTGTGCCACCAGCCTTTCCCCATCACCAGAGCCACCACGCCAGGGCACAGAGCAGCATTCCAAACAAGGCGTGCTTGCATCAGCCCACACACCTTCGCAGTCTATTCACACACAGAGTTAGGTTAGCACCAGTGTGCTCAGAGGAATCGCATAAACACAATGGACTTTAAAAAGCAGCGATTAGGCTAAATCACTTAGAGCAGTTACATCCTTCTCTGACTATGCAGGGCTGCTCCTTGCACCAGGAAAAAAAAAATGGAGCTGAAAACCACCAAATTATGGGCTTCGTACACACTCTTGACATATTATTCTTCTTTCTCAGGCAGGAAATATTTTTCTAATCTTCATCCAAATTTGCTCAAGATGCTGTTCCCACACTGCTGATACAAATCTTTGGAAACTAGTACCCTGCAATAACAGATTTGCAGAGCTCCCTCTTCAAACTGGATTGTGGTGAGGGAAGGATCTTGCCTCAGAAGTGTGCCAGCACTGCGGGGACATTACTGTGGCAGGCAGTGCTGGGGCCAGCTGCTCCTGCAGCCTGGCAAACAACAGGATGCCACAGCAACATGAAACCCAAAAACCCTGGGTGGGCACTGGGGTTCACAGCTAACCCAGTCAGAGCTCTCAGGTTTTCCAATCACTCTGCCTATTTTATCCAGTCTTATTGAAATTAGTCAAAGTCGTCACAGGTATCAAAGCTAGAGATGCATTGAAGGAATACCCACAGGAAGGAAGGCAGCCTGTTCCAGATTTGACAGTGACAACTTCCTGGTGAGGAAAAGGATGTTGCTAAGAAAAAAAAGAGAGAGAAAAAAAGTGATGATTGCTTCAGCTTAAAACCCCACAAGGAAATATTGCAATGTTTTGAAGATTACTCTTGTCTTCCCTTCTTCCCAAAATATCATAGCTATTTTGAACTAGAAGATAGAAGAGATACAAAAGGGAGAGGTTTTCTTCACAACTTTTGCCTTTTAGAAAACAGACATTTCTCTGTTCTTTTTACACCTTGTTTTGATGTCTGTTTGGTTAAAAAACACGCTTTTAAAAATGAAAGTAGACCTTTGGAGGTTTGATATTAAGGATTCCATACCTAGTCTCATATTTTCATTGTTGTTAACCCTAACAGAATGACTTTCATAGTTTCAATAATGGCTCTCCTTTGACAAGATAAAATGCAGGTAAAATTCTCCAAAGCCTTGAACTCTGCCAGTCTCTCTCCAGGTTGAAAGAACAAAGAAAGGACAGACCATGCCTTTGCAATTTCCCCCAAATAAACTGGAATAACCTTAAATTTTTTTTCTTCTCAACTTAAAATGATTCATCTCCCCCATGGAGAAACTTTGCAAAGGAACAGTTTTGGTCAGGAGACAAATTTTAGGGGTAGAAGATATTTCTTTGCACTTTTCTAGAAGACTCATGGGTCCTTTCTGTATTTCTGTGGCTTCCTCAGAGTTTGCTGTTTTATTTCTGTTCAGTCCCAGGCTGAATTTCTCCAAGCAAGGACAACTGCCAGAGCTGCTCAGGATACCACATTTTCTAAGAGGTATCCATGCTGTCCACATTTTTAGTGACAGAGCAGCTGAGAATTTTCCAGAGCTGGCCATGGGAGCTCTGGCCCAGACTCCTGGGACAACAACAGTCTAAAGCTCTACAGTTAAAGGCACTAGCACTGGTTTTTCCAAAAACCTAAGCTCTTCCCCTCAGACACCTTTCTCCCTCCAGAAAAATCTAAACTCTGTTCCTTCAGTGGTAGCTTCTCAAATAAGGCATTACTGGCCAGAACAAGTTCTGTACCAAACCTCAAGTGAAGGTCACACCTACTCCATAATGCAAATCAAAATACAATTTATAGACATGGCTTCTTCTTCAAACCACTTGGCACACAATTCTTCATTCTGACATGCCTTTTACAGGCATGTGTGTAAAAGATCCCACGGTGGCTGCGTGGCACTGCAGCCTGTGACAGCACAAATTCAGATAACAAACATACTTTCTCACAGCAGGAAAAAGCTCAGGGTTGGAGGGAGGGGAACCAAAGTCATCCAGCTTTTCCCATCCAACTCTGTGGTTCTAGTAAAAACACAACCTGATCCAGATTTCTGAAGAGTTTTGAATAAAGCTAACGGCTATGTAGCCACAGGTTTTTGGAGCTTGGTAACAACCAAAGTAAAATGAAGTGTGCTTCATGCTACAGCATCCCAAAAGTCCAAGGGTTTTCATTAAAATAATCTGGATACTTCAAAACACCTATGATTTCAGATCACCAAAACCTGAGAAAATAAAAACTGCATCAACCTGCCTCTTCCATTTTTCTGGTAAAATGAGGAGTCTGTATCAATGCTGAATGCCAGCAGATTGTGAAGGCTGAATATCTGAAAGGAAAACCTTTATTACAGACTTGCAGTTCAGAGTGTTTTGGAAGCAGCAACTCAGCAGGATAGTCAATAAGACTTGTAAATCCATTTACTGCATGTTTTAGATCAATTTCACTCTTAGTTCTTGAATAATATTTCAAACCTGCTGAACTCCCAAGATATTCTTTTCCTGTAGTGCCTTTAGAATAAGTCTCTCAGTCATCAGAAAACATGGTGTGTTTTCCTTCAGAGCTATGACTTGTAATGGGTATTTTAAGCACTAAGGAGACGAATGTTCAAAATAAAGCACTAAGTAGATCTTTTGCAAGTTCCTTCCTTTCTCTACTCACTGTTGCTTTTGTCCTATTTTCAAGCAAATGGCTGATTCAATTTCTTGTTATTGTTCTTTCTTCCACTGCTAGGTCTGAATTGCAAGCCAGCAATGCACTGCCTTGAATGTACAAAAGTAACATTGCATCAAAAATCAATAAAATATGTTCAGGTTTTACTTCATTTCGCTTACCTACGTTTAGCTTTATGACGAGTTACGGCTTGGCAAACATCTTACCAGGGTCCAGTTTTTCTTGTTTACATCTAAGTCTGCTCTTATTGCCCACTGCTGTTCAGTAACTTTCCTGAGGTTTTGCCTTCCATCCATTAGGAACATTTTGAAAACAACAGGGAAATTTGCTACAATATCTGTTAACTTTAGCCCCTCTCCTCTAGATCGTAATATGGCAAGTAAAATTCATAGAAGGTGTTGGTCCTAAGTTATTTTTGCCTCAATGGTTCAAGGGTTTTTACTCATATGATTACTTTGAGGGGTAACTTAAGGAATGAGGAGTTATTGCTCTGCATTATTTGAATAGGTGCTACAGCTCAGAGTAAAACCACTGAATGCATGCAAGGCTGTAACACCCCCAGACTGATGCATGTGTGCACCTATAACCATCTGTAGGAGCTGGTTTAGATCTCAGACTGTGTGTTGGTGCTGGCTCAGGGCTGGCCTGCACACAGAGGGTGTGGAGAGGCTGGAGCTGAACCCCGGGGCTTGGCAGCCACCGGGGTCATCGAGTGCTGAGGATGTCGGGCGAGTTCCGTGCCAACAGCTCCCAAGGAGCAGACCTGGAAAATGGAAATCACTCAGGGCTGACTCCACAGGGAAGGCAGCCTGTGGGTGAAGCTTGTGTGTTCTGGAAGCTGCTTCACCTCTGTGAATGACACCTACCATCCACTAGTGATTGCTGCACTTGGATTGCTATTGCTAGCATGCAATTAATTCATGTTGCACAGACTCACAGATCTCTCAACAGCTGGTGCTGGTCTCCACCAGAGCTGGGTCAGATTCTTCTCTTAAATAACACATGTAATTTTGTCCCCCATATTACTTCTGCACACAGATTTCAGTGTTTTCATTATTTAGAATTATTCACTGAATAATGCATGGGAACATCTTGCAGACTGTGTATTTACTTGTGAATGCTGTGCACAACTACTGCTTGCTCAATGGCTGGACTGTGTGATTGGTCACCAAAGTCAAATAGAATTTTTTATCCTCAGACCAAGAGGAATTTTCAAGTTGCATATTTTAAAAATGAGAATAGTCAGTCGCATGCACTTTTAGCCAATACCTATAAGGTTTCCAATTCCTTTGCACATTATTAAGAGAATAATTTTTATGTGTTTACATGTGCCATCAATAAAATGTGAAACAAAACTGCAACTGTAGGTAAATAAATAAAATCAGATCTTAGCCTGTGGCAGAACGCTTATGTAGGAAATGGGAAATCTGTGTTCAGCTTCCTTTTCAGCCTGAAGGCAGTGCAGTCACATCCCTGCAGATCCCCATGGTCCATCCCTCCCCAGCTGAGTCTTCCAGGTAGGGACACCCTACACTTAGAAAGTTTTCCTCTTACGAGTCAAAATTATAACTTTCCTGAAGCTGGGGGCTGGCAACAACGACAACACAAACAAAACAAACAAAACAAACAAAAACAAAACAAACAAAACAAACAAAAACAAACAAAACAAACAAAACCAAACCAACCAAACAAACAAACAAAACAACACTGCAAAAAACCAGCCAAAACCCCCAACCAAACAATAAAAAAAACCCCCACAAAAAACGAATAAACAAACAACCCCCCCCAAAAAAACCACAACACCAAAACAAACTCACAAAAACCAACCAAACAAACAAAAAAAACCAGCAAAAAAGTCACCAAAACCCACAAAAAAACCCCATAAATAAACCAAACAACAGCCTCCCCCCAAAAAAAACCTGCCACATCAAAGAAAGGGAAAAATCCTAACCAAATCCTAACCAAACAAAAACGAGCCAACAAAATAGACCCAAATCCAACCAATCAACCAAACAAAAAAAAAAAAAATCAAACCACCAAAACGACTAAAATCAAATCAAGAAAAATATGATTTTGTAACCTGTCTGGTGGGAGACCCAGGCCCAAGGTCCTTTTCTGGTGGAGCCCTCTGAGCTACAGCAAAGAGGCAGTGGCAGAGGGTAGCACTGGCACAGTGAAAAACACCTTCAAGCAGCAAGAGCTGCTGACCCCAGGCACAAAGGAGGTCACTGCACTCTGTCCTGAGGGCGTGTGGAGCAGCCAGGGTACAGCTCTGATTCAGGCACTGGGGAGCAGCAGGTAGAGAGGAAAATATCTGGCTCAATATCTCCTGCCAATTGACTCATGATTGCTGCAGTGCTGGAAAATTGGAGCTGTGTTACTCTTCCCACTGATAGAACAAACAGTTCTGTTCTGACTCTGAAACAGCCTGCCCATAATGGACACCCAGATTTTTAGATAATGCATGGCCTATGCAGAAGTCCCAAGCTCTGTATCTGGCCCCCATATTTTCAATTACTTCTGTCCCCTAGAAATAATTCTCATGTGACTCTCCCTGACAGGAGAGGGGAAGTGCAGGACATTGTGGGGCCTCAGAAGACCTGACAAGAACCTTGTCTCCCACCAGCTCTGTGTGTGCTGTGGCTCTGAGGGCACTGAAGGGGACTCCAAGGCCAGAGACAAGGAAAAGTATCACATCATCTTTCATATTTCCAGTGAAAAACTAAGGTTAACTTTGAAACAGATACCTTTCTGAAAGGAGGGGGAAGGTCTTCCATAGAGAAGAAGGAAAGACCTTCCATAGGTCTTCCTGCTAGAGAAACAGGAAAGCCAAAGGTGAGGAAATGCCAGGGATAAGCTGCAAAGGTAAAAGTTTTATAGAGAGGGAGAAATATAAGCAATATTTGATGGGTAAATTTTATTATCAAAAAGAAAAAGAAACAGTGGAATGTGACAAAACCCAAACCCTGTGCAAGATCCCATGTTTTTTATAGAAGTTATTGATTTTTTAGGTGCCAGGGCTTTAACCTCAAAAATTATGGTGGTTTCTGCACTATATCTTGTGCTTTGTTACCCAAAACATCCAACTATAAGAGACAGTGACAGAGAGAAAGAGATATTGAAAAACATGTCTGTATTTTTTTCTCCAAGTGTGCTTGACTCATTTGAACTCCAAGGTACAATATGGTTTTTCTGTCTTGAATAACTCAACTCACACATATTTTCCATTGTCTTCCTTCACCTGTATCCACTGAACAAGAAATACTGAACATGAGGACAACACTGTGCAGCAGAAGGTGCTGTCAGAGGAGCAGAGCTACTCAGTGATTTCCCCTTGCAGCAAATCCATATCCACAGAGATTTCATGGTATGGCTTCCTCTGACACTGGGGCAGGGAGGTTCTTTTCACAGTCACACTTTTGCTTTATGATAGTCAGTCCTTCCTTCTGCCTCTATGTTTTCCTTTACCTTTTTTTTTCCTGCTTCACCTCGGCTTACATCTTCCCTTCTGCACTTTGTATTTCTCTTTGCTTATTGTCCTTCAGAAGAACAGGAAGCCTCCTGTAGGGAAAGGTTCAACTTGACTCATTTCTTCCTCAAAGCTGATGGAATGAGTCATTCCCTGGCCAGGTCGCCCTCCCTTTTATCCCAAGAACCAGGAGAATAAGTTGGATAACCTCAGTTAAGTATGTGCTTAACAAAATCATTCAAACTTTACAAGATTTAGCTGCTTTTTACAGACCCTAAAATCTCTGTGTAATGTAAGTATGGCAGTAGCTGATTCCCTTTTCCAGGCTGCCACTGAGCAAGAGCCAGGAGAGACAGTGGCCACGCCAGAGCTTTTGTGGCTGAGGACCCATTTCAGATGAGTGTCCCAGGAATAGTGGGGAGTGAAGGGCAAAGGAATCATCCCAGAACACTCATTCTGCCTCCAAGAGGGTGGAAGAAATCCCTTCTGCAGGGGCTGGAACAATAGGACAATCATAACTTACATAACTTCTGCTGGTGAAGCTATGGTGACATCACAAGGCATGTCAGACTTGTTGGCACCACAGAGCCCAGATCTCCCTTTCTGGAGGAATCCCACCCAGCCTCTTGCCACCCTCCTGGGATACTCAAATGCATTACCTCGAGCACATTGCTCCTCCTTTTCTCCTGGCATTGAAATGTGCTGGGTGTCAACATCAAAATGCAAATACACATCCAGGCCTGGCCGCTCTCCTGCTTAGCTGGGGACATCAGCACGAAGGAGCTGCTTGAGCAGTGCAGATTTCAGCCACTCTGTTTCCCTTCACTGAGAAAAGTCCTGGAATACAACCCTGTGCAGAGATGCAGATGCTTTTAAATTGCCACCTGCACTTGGTTTGAAAACACAAGTGCAAAGGATTGCTCCCAAGTTCAGGCTCCTAAAGGTTTTCATTTGAGGACAGCTCCTTGTACATTCCTGTTGCCCATCTGTGGCACAAAACCCACCAGCTACTGAGAAGCACAACCAGCAACAATACACATTGAAATAAGTAAAATCTGGAAGTGAAGCAGCAGGCTCCAGCCTAGTAACTGCACACAGGGCTCTGTCAAATGGCAAGGGTGGTTCAGGTGACCCTGCCTTGGGTCATTTGCTCACAGAACCAGTGGGGCTGGGAGCTGAGGTAGTGATCATCACTGCTGGGAAAGAACACCACTCTCACAGCTCACCTGCCCCTGGCACAGAAAGCAGAAGCTGCTGTGGCAGAGCTTAGGACCTGGATGTGCACAGGCACTGCCAAGCACACCTGTGCCCCAGCACAGCAGGCTGGGCACTTGACTGTCACTGAGCTGTAGCTGGCTCAAACACCCTTTCTCTCCAAGGATTACTGCAGTGAAATGCAGCACCAACTCAATTATCCACTCCTACACTCAAAGCAGGCCTTTCCCTCGAGTTGTGCAAGTTATGGATTCAGTCAGCTCATCTCGGTAAGAAACACTGAGATGCTTCTTGTTACAACTCAGCCTAAAAGAGTTAATGGTTTTTGGTAAGGGAGCATTCACAGTGAAATAGAAGGTTTAATTCAACTTTGAAACAATATTTCTTGGGAGGGAGTGGGAAGGAGATTTGTGGCTTTTTCTCAAAATTAGGCAAAAAAAGGTGGAGAGGGAATTGAAAAAGCTTGCAGTGACTGCTTTAACATGAAACAAATAAAGTTGCTTTACAAGTCATTTCCCTTCCCAATTTTAATGCAGTTCCCTATTCAACATGAGAAGAAAATGACTCTTTCTATGATTCATTCTCATATGAAATTCAAAGGGTTTAAAAATGTGCCTGATTTTAGAAAGTTTCCTGTGTTTCTACATAATTTTATAGCTCAGACTAGTGTTCAGTCAGAAAGCTGAGGTCCAGCAAAGACTGCTGGCTATGGGCAAGGAGATAAATCCCAGGGTATAGTGTGGCCCATCAGCAGGACCAGGGGGCAGCAGGGAGTGCAACCTCAGAATAGCTTGTGCAATACTGGAGGGGCTGAGGAGGTGGAAAGAGAAAGAAAGGGAATTGGGAAGTTTAAAGAAACACAGGATGTGCAAGAGACACCAGCAGAGGGATTCAATGTGATTTTCTAGAAATGATGAAGTTGCAGGAAGGATCAAGAGGCAACACCACCCACAAACTTCCATCTCCTGAAACATTCAGACAAGAGAGGTGATGGGACTTGGAGCACAGATTTGAGGTTAAAGTTCTTACCTCTAGCTAGCATGGCCATTTGAAGAATGCAGGAATTGTTTTCCTGCCTTGATGTCTCAAGAATCTGTATTTCTGCTCTTTGTGGAGAGATGTTCTACACCAGTGANCAAACAAACAAAAAAACCACCCAGACAACTAACCTGTTACATTACATTACCTGTTACAGCAAATTATTAGCTATAATAAACATACTACACACCTTTTAATGGCATGCACAAATGAGTTCAGGATGTATCCCGGGTTACCTCAGTCCTGAATATGATCTAAGAGCAGGAGCAGAGTTCACAGCCTTAGCCAAAACAGCCAACAGGCATGAGAGGGCCCTGAGGCTGGATGGTCACTGAAGAAGGTGCAGCACAGCTGTCCAGTCTAAGAATGACCCTGAAGACACAAGAATTACATCTTTGGGGTGTTAGAAATATGAACTCCTGGACAAAAATTCAGCATGGAGTTGGGAAGGATCTGGAAAGGAAATTGCTGAGTAGAAACAGAAGGAGAGGTTTGAGCTGGGGCTGCAAAAGCACAGAAGCCCAGCAATGCCAAACAGTGCTGCTAGTCAGGGCAGCTGCACCTCAGGCTGGGGGAGACTCCTTCCCTGCTAGCACAAACCAGAAGGAGCACAGCACAAAAACATGCTCACTCCTGTCCCTGGGCCTGCAGCAGTGTGAGCTGTTCCTCTTCCTCCAAAATTAGGTTCCTAAATTCTGTCCTACTTCTCAACTAAAGCCATAACTGGTTTGCCTATGTCCTGTTTGCATCACCCTTGCTAAAGAATTCTGTCATTGTGATACAGGTCTGTAGTCTAAGTGAAGAACAGATGCAGAATGTTTAACGTTGCAGCAGAAGTATAAATTTTAGGCAGTAAGAAAATTTCTCTTATCGTATATGTGGATAGTAGTTCAGTAGAGTAAATAAGAAAATATCCTGGAAAGTAAAGACTAGAATAAAATGTGCCAAAAGCAGGGTCTCCAAAATTTGTTAGTAAATTCTCTACTTCAAAGCAGTAATGGAGAAACTACATCATCTCTCTGCCATTGCATACAAAGAGTCCTTGCATGGGATCGATATGAATAGCCAAGAGCAGCCAATCTTCCTGCAATTGCCTGCATGTTAAGGATTTGGAAGTCGCTGGAAAATTTGAGATTGAGTCTAAACATTCACTCACATCTGGACTTTAATGTAATAGCCTAAAGGAAGAATTGCTCTAAATTTTAAATCAAAGTGAACTTGATGAACTTGAGATGATCTACAGGAAAAGGTCAGAAAAGCTGTAAATGTTTATTTCCATGAGCTTAAATGAGTGCTTTCAATTCCGCTTTTATATTTTCATCTATGTTTTCATTTGGAGTCTCTGCAGAACCCTTCTAGGGTTTTTCTGTCCTAGGAAATCTTTAGCATGCATGCACTGAAAGGCAATGTATTGTGGCATATAGCTCATAAGGGACCAGGGTAGTGAAAACTGCAAGCAACTGCATCACAATTGCTAACTGCAGCACAACAGCAGAAAAACCAGCTGGGCAAGAAAAGGGAAGCTTGGACCCATTCAGAAACAATAACTCTTTTGGCAGGAAGGCTAGGAGTTATCCTGCTTTCAGCAACGTATAATGAAAGATACCTCAATTGTTGAGAAACTATGAAGAATATAAAGGACAACATAACCTCGTGTGAATCATGTTAAAGGCTGTGCACAGGGGATGTGCACCAGGGAAGCCATCATACTGCATTGCAAGCACCTGTTATTTGGGAAGGGAAAAAACTAGAGAAGAAAATGAGAATAGACAAGCCAGTCCATTATACTTTCCTCACAGAAAAGAGATTTTAGTAGATTCTGAGCCACTTGTGAAGCGTGGCAGAGACTTCAGTGGCAATGGGTAAAAGAGAACATTTTATCTGTCATTTGGGCTACTTGGCTGAACAAATTGCAAAACACAGATGTGCCTGCCCTGCAGCATGCATAGGAATAACTCACTAGGCATGCCTGAGCTTCAGCTGTGCTCACTCTGGGCTATAAGCAGCATTGCTGAGCTGTGTTTGAACTCTGCTTAAATGGTTGGTGATTTGTATGGCCAAACTGCCAGAGTGGGAACCCAGCACCATGGACTGTGCAGGAATTTGGAGCTGTTGTGTCTAAAGCCACGTGAAGTGTAGGCCACATTCCTGGAGCTAGCTGCTAGAATCAGGTGGTATGGGATGAAAAATAATGATGGCAAAGTCTAAAGTTAATAATGACATGTGCTTGTAAATCTGAGAAAGAGACATTTAAAAGATAAAGGATCTTTGTGTTTAAACTGCAAGAGTTTAAAAATCCCCTCGCAAAACCTGAGTTTAACCCTGGTCACACTGACATGTGGTTCCTGTTCTCCTTACAGCACTATTCTGTATTACTTTCTGTGTGCTCTTTTTTTCTTCTTTTCTTTTCTTTTCTTTTCTTTTCTTTTCTTTTCTTTTCTTTTCTTTTCTTTTCTTTTCTTTTCTTTTCTTTTCTTTTCTTTTCTTTTCTTTTCTTTTTTTTTATTTTGGAATAGTTATATAACATACAGTCCCCAACTACCTCTCCAGTGACACCTACTTTTGTCTGAGCCCAGCTACACTCCTTGGCTTGAGTTCTATTTAAAAGGCCATAGCAAGCATACTTGGAGAGCATGTGCTTTCTGGGGTTTAGACCCATGGCAGGTGAATTCTTGGTTTAGTTTTCTCTAAACCCTCATCCTCTTTTTCCATTCATGCTCTAACACATGGAATTCCTGGTCTACAAAGCCCAGCAAGTAACCTGCAATGCAGCAGGAGGAAGAAAACAGTGAGTGTTCATGCCACAAATGTCAGGTTGAACAGGATCAAGTCCAGGCATGAATGGCTGCATGCTTCTAATTTGTGAAAGTGATGCTGCCTCTTGGGAGTATTTGCCATTCCCAGTTCAGGAAAGCACACGTTTGCTTATTTAGGCTTGCATGCAGAAATTAAATTAATAGGTAATATTTGGAAAACAGCTACTCAAGTTGGCTCACTGCATTTCCCCAGTGACTACTGAATATAGGTAACAACTGTTTTTTTAAACCCTTGACTACTTTGTTCCATCTGGCCATCTGTTATGTAACTACTCCAAAATTCAGTTTCTATGGAATGTTTCTCCTTGTGGTGGCTAGTGAAAGTGAATGATGGCAATATTATCCCAGGTCAAAAGCAAACCTCACAATGCCTACTGTGAATTAAAGGGGCTCTTGGGATGCAACAACAGGTCCACAAAGCCAAGGTGCTGTGGCTAACACTACCCACCACCATCTGGGGCATCTCCAGTAAAAAGAGAATTGGTGCAGGGTGAAAGAGAATTGGAATGATTTTCAAATAAAGGTAGAAGTCCTTAGTATTACTGTGCTGGACAAGACTAACATCCCCTGACTTCAAAGAATGAAGAGTTTCATATCTCAAGCATTTGAAGCCAAATATTTGCCAGGATTTTTATCTTAGTGCAACTATTTATAGTGGATCTAATGCTATGTAAAAGACTGTAGCCACACAGCCCCAGGAGTTTATGTTACTATTTGGCTTTGTAGTTCTTTCACTACTTCGGATGAATCATGAACTTCTTCAGATGTGCCAGAGGCATTCCATTTCCTCAACTGCAAATGACAAACGATGAATAATACGCATTGTTTACTTTTTTCCCCACTCCACATTCCTGTGTAGCTCTCCAGTGACTCCAGCTGCTGCATTTGATCTCGTTTTCTGCATGTGCCCTGCACAACGACCATGAATCTCTCCGATTTCATGTACAAAGATCATTCTGTTTCAGTGCCACACGTACTGTATTTTGCTCATTTACTCCAAATGTTATTGTAGTGTTTTTTCTTTCCCATTTAAACACACAGAAATATTTGAAAATAAGAGAAACATTATATGGAAATAATTATTCACTGTTGAACTTAGGCACCAAAGTAATCATGAGTAAGCATGGAGCAGAACCACTTTGTTGGTCATTTGTGCTGAAGACTATGATTTCACTCTTGTTTTTTAAGTTAAATAAAGCTAGTGCAAATATCCAATCATTAAAAAAAGTTGCAAGAAATGTTTGTGGCAACTATAAATTAATTTTTTTACACATGCTGCATATTTAAAAGAACATCAGTGGAGGAGTTCCTTGTGTTTTGGGTAGGACTGGCTGGAATAACTGGAGTCATACATCATCACAATCAAAGGGAGGAGCTATTCATTCTCTTGCATTCAATTTAGGCAGAAACTAGTTATTAAGCCAGTAAGTCTGCCCCAGTCCTAATACAAGTTTCAGCAGCCTGTGTTGCCTTTGGTCTTTCACACCACAGTTCACATCACTCATGAATCAGTGTAACAAAGCAGAATTACACATTCTCACAGACCACNTTTTAACTTCCTGCTGTGGGAGGAATTTCTCAGGTGCAATCAGGCTCCTTTCACTGTAAGATTTGGCTGTTGGATCATTTATGGGTGAGTGAGCATAACATCCACAAGTGACAGAGACACACCTTTGTCCTCCTGGAAACTCTAAACAGCTAAAGTCAGGCTGATGGTTCTCTGTCTTAAAAAATGATACTGCTAAAGGTTCACCTAGGAAATTATTATACTTCAGCAAAAAGGGCAATAAATAGCCTACAGCATCCTCCAACCTGCCACCATCTGGCTCAGAAGTTATCACTAAGGGCAGCCTCTGCTTCCTCAGGTGGGATTTGTAGTCATCTTCAGGAGAAGTAGAGGCTCCTGTGTGGGTAACTGTTGGGAACAGTCTATTTGCACATGACTTTAACTGGAAAACTCCTGAATCAGGAATGACAATTCATGTTTCAGGTCAACAGGCTTTCAAACATTTTAAATGAACAGACAAGATTCCTCACTGATTCCTCATTGTAGACACTGTTCTACAATATCATATTTAGTACTGAATATAACCTGTAAGAAATTTGCTTTACCTATAAGAAATTTGCCAAGAGAATGCTGGATGAAGAAAAATTTCCATTCCAGCCAACCTATTTAAAAGTCATGTCAAAGGGCTTCTCTCATGTTTCAGTCTTGCTGTCTCCTGGAAGACTCCTGTCAGCACTCAAACCAGGGAAATTCCCAAATCTTAAACCCAAAAACTGTCCTGACTGGCTGCCCTCTGATGTGTCCTGTAGACTACAGAGGGCTACCCTGGAAAAACTAAACAAAACATCTTATTAAATTATACTAATTAAAAAGCCTCTATAAAGCAAACCATGGTATTTTTTGTGCCTTTTCAGAAAATGCTGCTCAATAGCAGTCAATTCCCACAGTCAGTTCTGCTATGAAATGAGAGCAGCATACAAATTGCCATAGTTTAGGAACAAGAGATTAAACTTGTTTTTTCTGGAAAGGCACACAGGAACCTGTGGTCAAAATTAGCTAAGAAATTACCTCAGCTAGGCCATATTTGAGGCAATTGTTTGTAATGTTATCCTGGCAAAAAATGGTTTAGAAGACCAACTAGTCACTCAGTACAGCTTCATCATAAGCACCACTTTTTACTGAGCCCAGACTATGTTTAAATTGAATTCCCAACCTGCATTTTAACAATAGACTCCAGAGGGCCACAGTCTGGGAATGTGGTCAAGGCAGAGGTCATTCCTATCAATATTACCTGAGTCGTGTTGCAAACACGATAGGATACCAATGTTTTGTAACTATATCCATCATTAGAGCAGTTTCTACAAAGCAGATAAGATCAAAACAAAAGCTCACTGACCCTCTTGCATTTCAAGATTCCATTATCTTTATTACAGAAATCCCTGAATGCAGCTTACTTCCCATTACATATTTAAGTCCATGTTGTCTTTGACACTCTTTAATTCTCTCAAGATCTGAAAGCACATTTCTCTATACTATTAATTTTACATGGTACTTTGAGACAAGTTAATAATAGGATCCAGCTCATCCACTGTCCCACTGTTGAGGAATCAAAATGCATGGAAAGCAAACTTAGTGCTAACAGCAATGCTATTCAGATAAACTTGATTTTCTCCAGCTGTGTCAGAAAGCTAAACGACCTGCTGCTCCTGATCCCTCCATTTTTTTCTACTCTGTGGAAGACAGTAATCAAACTCACAAGTATTACAAATGTATAATCTAACCATCCTTCCAAATGCTACATAAATTGTTATTGCAATTTACATCTGAGGTTCACATGCTACCACATTGATACTATTTGTGCAATGGAGACATGGACTGATGAGCCAGAATATACAGCCCAGCAGAAGCCATTTTACCTCCTTGAAAAGTTAGCAGGCTCAGGAAGGAAAGGAGCCACCAGAAAAATTCCATATAGTTTTAAATAAGAGAATTTTTTTCTTTTCTGTCCATTCCAATACCTACTCTGAAGGCACAGGGGATTCAAGGAGACATGGGCCATTCTGTGGTCTTTAGACACCAGTGTAATAAAAACATTTACCTGACAACTGCAGTTCAGGTATTATTAATTGTCACAGGAGGCTTCCTGTGAAATCAATAATTAAAACAAAGCAGCTTGCAATGAGTGATTTATTTGGGTAGCACACCACTGCTGTATTTGTGATTAGTCTGAAACAAAACAGTACTTTTCTCATCATTATTTTCAGTTCTGAAGTTTACCGAAGTAAACTCCCACCATTCACAAAAAGTACAGCCGTGTGTAAAGACTGGATACATTGCACAGAGTCTGTGTTTTGTTTCCACCTGAGTTACATCCTGTGGGTCCCCTTTGAGATACCATTATAGTGAAGAATAGGCCCTAACCTGAGAAAGTCATCTCTCACTGGGACTGATGCAAAAGGAAGGCAGGCTAGAGGGAAACCTAAATAAACCCAGAGTCTTTAAAAGCAAAACCTAATAAATAAGATCATGGAGCTTCAGGAATTTGAGTTAAATGTTCTGGTGCCCTTTTGGAGAAGAGAGAGTATTAATAAGATCCCCATGCATGAAGTACAGACTTTAAGGAAGTTGGTGACTTTGTAGACTGTCTAGGTTATGCTCCAGACTACTGCTCTCACCTAACATTTGCACCAAGGCATTCCTCATGCACATAGATGTGAAATCATAACTAGAAGTACTGCAGCTGAGCCTGACTTATTGAAAGGACAGAGCTCTCACAGTCATGAACTGAGGGCACCTCTGTGCTGTCCCAACTTGTAGCTTGTGTCCTTGGCCTGAGGTTCTGAAGGTGGCTTTGTTCCCCAATCTGCCCATCAACTGACTCAGCACATGCCTCCCCTGAGCCTTCTGGGGCCTGCTGAAAATTAGGAAGCTTCTGGGAGGTTGGCAGAAGAGATTTGCTAAAGATATGAAAGGAACTGTGTGATACTGCATCTCCATCAGAAGGGAAAGAAGCCCATCTTCCATCAGACTGTTTTCTACTGCTCCAGTTGTAAAAAACACTGATCACACCACAGCTCGAGAGACACAGACAAGTCACCTTATTTTCTCTATCACTGGGATTTTCTTTTTTAATTATTGTTTTAAAATGGTTTAGTTTGAAAGGGGACCTTGAACATTGTATAATTTCAACCTCCTTGTTGAGCAAGGACACTTTCAAATAAACCAGGTCTTGAACACTTCCAGGGATAGGGCATCCCCAACTTCCCTGGGTAGCCTGTCCAGTGCCTCACCACCCTCACAATTTTTTGCCCAGTATCTAATCTAATCTAAACCTACATTTTTTCATTTTGAAAGCATTTCCTAAATATCTTCCTTCACATCTGCAGCTGGTTGAGCATCTCAACCCAAAGCAATATGTTCCCCTTTTTATTTCCCTGTGAAAATGTGGCCCCAGAGTCTGACCAAGAACTCCCTGACTTGTGTTTGAGCCTCTCCAGGTGTGTTTTCCACCCTGCAGTCAACACAGTTTCATCCCCCGTGGTTCACTTGGGGCACCAGGCTGCAGTGTGCTGCTGGCACACACCAGGAGAATGTGACAGAGAACATCATGTTCTGTGGGGAACAACAAGGAAACACAACAATCAACCACTGAAAAATGTGTGTTGTTTCTATATTATCATGCAAAAGAATAGAAGGACTGTGGTAGTAGTCCCAGGAAAGTCCATGTCCAGCAGAATATCAGCACTCCTGCATTTAATGCTGCTCTTTGCTGTTTGTGCTGCTTGCAGAGTATGTTATCCTCTGGGATCACAGCTCAAGTCCAAGCTGCATCACTTCACCCAGGCTACAGACCTGCTTTGCCATCTCAAGTGTGACAGACAATAGCTGTGAAATGATGCACAGCATCCCCGCTCCAGTCCCAAGGTAGCTGCAGCTTGCTGTCAGAAGAGAAGGATCCCCTCCAAAAGTGATCACAACTGTCTGGGTGAAAGGTTTCAGCTACAGCCAGTGTTAAATGTCTATTGTTTCCCATAAGAAAGTCAGAAGGCCACTAAACTCTGTAAGAAAATGAGTAAGATGCATTAATGACTAGAAGCTAAGTTTATCATGGGAGGAATTTTAACAAAAGCAGGTGTAGTGATTGCACGCAGATCACAAAGAACTACAAGAGTTGCTTCAAATTTGGCTTTATTTCAGGACATAAGAAGCAGGTGAGAAGCTGGAAAAAATATGCACTGTATCACACACACATAGGAAAAATTACATGTTTTTAAAAGGGTTGTCATTTCCATATTGCAGTTGTAAAAGCTTTTAGATATCAAACACAGTATTTTGCTACATACTGGCACCAACTGAAGTGTCAGACAACACCCAGGGTTTCTTAGATGCCATTGAAAATTCAGTTGGTTTGAAGAACAGAAATGACAAGCTTCACTTCAGGCAGAAGCCAGTATATCCTCTTCCAGAAAAAAGACAGATGTCTCTTTTAAACCCTTTATGGTGGTGCCTGTTAGCATCAACATGCTTAAGGATGTGTTACTATTTTCACTCTAAACTCCTGCTTTGAAGTGTTTTATAACTCAGCTATAAACATATGGCACTTGAAGGGACAAACACAATCTTCTTTTTCTCTATCAGGACTTTAAAGAAATGTGTATGCACACACACATACCTAAAGCAATGGTGGCATCCTAGTTGTTAATGCAGCTCTGTAGCCCAAAATTATCTAAATGAAAAGTATGAACTGTCTTCATCCTCTGACGTCACTGCTCTTTACTTTCACTACTCTCATGCTGTAGTCAGTTATAATTTGTTTTACAAACTTAAAAAGCAGCTGCTGCTAGACAATAACCCCTTCTTCCAAGGGCTCTGACATTACTGCTGCAGGAGCTTCACCTAAGGAGGAAATCTCCCTTTTCCTCCTCATGCACATTTCTGAAGCAGGCCTGTAGTGAGCTGCTTGGTAAGCAAGAAAGCAGTAGTCTGAAAGCCTACTCTAGCAGGTACTTAAAACAGCTACCTTTAAATGAAAGAGTTTTTTAAGCACTTGGCTGAAAAGGTCCTTGATATGTTTGAAGAATATCAGAGAGTGAAACAGAGCTGCCAGGAAGCAGTTTGTTGAAGTTTTATTTTTCACTCCTATTCTGCTTTTAATTTTAAGCTGTTATAATGAAAACAAAGGAAATTAAAAGAAAAGTTTCCCCATTTAAGAAAGCCTGGAGTTTCCCTCTCCAGCTTCCCTGGAGTCCTCCCTCTAGCCCGTTTCTGAGATGGGCTGTATCTCACATGGGTGTGGGTCTCTCAGGCAAAGCAGGACAGACTCTCCCAGGGTCCATCAGTGGAGCTTTGCAGAAAAGGGGGGAAGTGGGGATCACCCCAGCAGCTCTGGGCAGGTGTTCCCTAGGGTGATACCTTGCAGGGGCTCCCACCTGAAGGAACAGAGTGTGCACTCCCCTGTGATGGTGAAGTACTTTATGGGAGTCACCCATTGACCTCACAGTGGCTATCCACACACAAGAAGCTCAGCTGTAGGATCCTGTATCTTACTAAAGCAAAGCTAAATCCAAAGACAATTCCAGACTTACATCTGGTCTTCATGTTAGGGATCCCTGCCACAGGACTCCTACTGATCCAGTATATAGGGTAAAAAATTGTGGAAAAAAAACCCAAACACAGATATATTTAGTCTTCTTGAATTACAGCTCACAGAGATCTGTGTCTTGTATGTAACATGAAGAGGGCTCTGCAGTTATGCTGCTGAGCATTGAATAGATGTAGCAAGCTGAAAACCACCACTGTTAGAAAAGCTAGACATCAAGGATGCACTGCACTAGGCAAGGAATATTCTTTATGGTGGAATTCCAAAACTCTGTAATTTCTGAATTTAAGCTCAAATCCACAGTGCTGCAATTCAGTAAATATTTTTATTGCTCCCAATTCTTGCATACAGAAAATTGCCAGAACTGCTGGCAAGTTGCAATGTCTGCAGAAGGCCAAGAGCTGCACAGAGGAGCATTCACTCCAAACAAAGGCAGCAGTCAGCCAGGCCCATGGAAGGGACGGGAGCACCCAGCACAGGGAGGCTGTAAGGAGGATCTCTGATCTCTCTCAGTCCCATGCCACACACAGGACTCACCCTGCTGCCTGAATCCTTACCACCACTTGTGCAGCAGGGAAGCAACTTGTACTAGTAAAAAGAAGGAAGAAACAGTTTCTCCAGGGCTATCTATGCCCATAGCTTATCAACACATGGACTTAAGGACAGAAACAAACATGCTAACTCATTGTCTATTTCCCCTTGCTGCCTTCTGGCACGACACATCCTTGCAGGATGTTCATGGATATGGATATCAGGTAGCCAGCTCAGATGGCCCACACACTTTTCCACAAATGCTTCACCCAACTGCAACATCTGAAAAAAAGCTCTGGCCCATGGATAACAGCCATGTTTGGGCTTGGACACCAGCATACACCCATTGTCCCCATACCATGAGGTTACTCTACATTTGTCTCTGCTGAACACACTCACCTGTAAGTGCACACCTGAGTGGCAGCAAAATCAAAAGCACTGTAAGATTAATTGCAAATTCAGAGTCTGAACTCAGCAGATACTAAAGCTCAGGCCTCTCCTCAGAGCTCTCAATGTTGCTGCACCTCTTAAGCACCGTCCAGATGTTAGAAACATCTTCCATTTTATTTCTTATCACCAGAAAACAGAGATTTGGGATTGCTGCTGGTAATAACCTAGATGTATTGTAGGTAATGCAGGATGAGCAGTGAGATAGCCCAGTGTGATGGCCAGTGTGGCCAAGTGTGCCAGGAACACTTCGTTCTCCACTTCAGCAGCACAGTGTTTGTGAACCAGTGTTTTCATACTGGGCTCAACAGAGTCAGTGCCATTTCAGTTCATCCAATTAGGTCTCCCACACACACTCAAAAACTACATACAGACCATTCGTGTGCTAAACAACTGGCAGCTAAAAGACAAAATCATCCTGTCTGGTTTGCCTGAACTTTTCTAGGAGTGGAGAATTTGTGCCTTGGCAGTCACACGCATAATGATGGATGCACTTCCAGCCCTAGCCAGTAATTACTGTTTTCTTGACTTTATTCTTTCTGATGGAAGACCAAATGTTTTAAATTATTGCCTTTAAAAAATTGCTTTTTAGCTTCTGGCTTTTATTGCCTGCATTTGCTGTACAAGGAAGTCCAAATGCTCACAAAATGAATGACATCAAACTCTGACTGGTGCCATACTGCTTCGTCATGAGCAGTGGCCACTTCCTCCACAGATGAGAACAGCATGTACAGCCCCTAATTACCTCTGAGTGCAGTAACTTAGCAGCGTTAGGCTCAAGGTTTCTATACAAAGTCAAACCAGACCCAACCTGGACAAACTATACTTGCTACACTACTGTAGATGCAGTCCAGCAGTTACAAGGGGAACATGGTATAATATTGTACACAACACATGACTGGTGAGATTAAAAAAAAAAAAAAAAAGGAATTGCTGAGATAAGGAAAAAGTCCTGGATCATTTCAGCCTGAGAATACAGTGATAGCTGGGAAAATGCAGGTGAAACCAAAGCCACCACGCAAGTTAAGTCTTTCTCACATGGACTTTCCTTCACATAAAATACTGAGGTTCAGAGCAGATGAAAGCTCTTGAGTACAGTCTCCCTCTACACTCACCACTCCATAAGGCAATGCTTAAGTATCTTTTTCAGTATTTTGGTATCATCTCACATTAAAATTTCCAAACCTCTCTATTGGGCTTCTCAGTTTCTTGTTATGTGATTTAGACAAAGAATATGAAAGACCTGCTAAATTACTAAGCAGTAGCCAAGCTAAGGACCCTGTAGCACATAGTGTTTTTTAAACGAGACTCCAGATTTTCAAGAATGGTTGGAGAGGCTCATTTTTCAAAACTTAAAACTCCCCAGAACTTGCAGCATGACAGAAGTGGAGACAACCTCCTGAAAGAAGCAAAAATTGCAGGAGAAGAAAGTATGCACTGAGTCAGACATTTGTATTAACACAGAGGATTGGGGGAGCAAACACTTCCTGAGTAATCAGGCAGAGTCTTCCCATGGTGCATCTACAGCATACCTGGAATCAGTCATCAGGTGGCTAGAGAGAAAAAGGTTTTAAACTAAGGAAATTAAACACCACCCAAAAATACCTCCTCACCTCTCTCCCACCAAAACCAGCTGGAGAGGGGTGATGGTTGTTACAACAGTGTTAGTGACAGCTGCCTTCACATTCATAGTGCAACAGGCAGAGTTTGAGTGTGACAGAATTCCTCTTCAAGCACATTCGTTCATTTCAGGGACAAGTTAACATGTCTTCCACTTTGGTATTTATTTGGGATATTTTTAATTGATCTACTGATCTACTAAACATGTTCAAAATGTCAATTAGAGTCACAAAAGACATGTTTTCTTCAGGACCCGGAATTTCTATTCATTTAAGTGACCAACTCCTGTTAAGGATTTGACAAATGAGATCTTTCTGGGAAAGCATTTAATGTAATTTTCCCTGTTGCAGCCTTGGCCTCCTGAATTGATTTGGTTGTGTTGCTCAGGGTTCCTCAAGATATTGGCAAGATGGCCCAAGCAAGGGCAGCCTCTTTCCCAGTGGTGCTTTCTCAGTGGTGACAGAAGGCTTCAGGGACACCGTTTGGTGAGAGATGAGCATACACATGGCTGACTTTTGCCTGGGCATTGGAAAAGCCAGGAAATACAGTGTTACAACCAGACATTATGCTGCTTAACACAATATAGACCGTCTGGGAGTGAAGACCACAATCACCAAATGATGTTTCCTGCCTACTGACCAGGCAGAATTCCGCACTACTTCTCTTGCTACTTTTTTTCCTATAACTAACAGGCTTCCCAAAAAGTGTCTGCCAACATTAGCCTTGATGTAATTCCAGCAGCTTCACCAGAAGAATATTTAGC
This sequence comes from Cisticola juncidis, assembly GCA_013400215.1. Taxonomy (NCBI): domain Eukaryota; kingdom Metazoa; phylum Chordata; class Aves; order Passeriformes; family Cisticolidae; genus Cisticola; species Cisticola juncidis. Next base: position 547,191 of record VXBR01000461.1, on the reverse strand, counting down.
TCTGTGCTTAATCACTCCTCATCCATTTTTTGACTTTCCAGAATCCTTCTGTGAACAGTGATGTGCCTTGGATGCCTGAGACACCAAACCAAGACTTCCCTGTGGTCAGACAAACAATTTCAAGGTCAGGGTGGTGGGAAGGCAGGCAGTGCTGGTTTTGCACGCCAGCTGTGGCTGCTCCCTTGGGCCTCTGTGAGCTCACCAGCCCCTGCACCAGCTCGCCCTTCCCATTCACTGCTCCACACATTCTTCCAGCACCACAGAACATGGTCACCAAGCAATAGCCCTGCTGCTCATTTTACATCATCAAGCCACAAGTACATCACCTTTCATGGAAGCATTTTTCCAAACACAAAGCTCTTTAAATTACGTATGTGAAAGAACAAAGGCTAAAGAGGAAGAAAAAATCTCAACATTGAAATGCATTTGTCACAAAACTCAGCAAAAGATTACTCACTGGGTGGCTTCATGACTGTGGTACTTCCTAGACACTATTACTGTCTACCTAAAGAGCTAAGAAATTAGTCAAGGCTGGCTTTAGAAGTAACTTGTGCTTTGTAGTCAGTATATGTTAATAGAAATCTTAGATCCTACGACCTAAATAGAATTCCATCAGTCCTGCAAGAAGCAGCCACGAGTGTTCTAACCCGGTGACAACTACCACAACTGCATTTAATTCTAATGCCTGGTCTTCAAAGAGGCTTCAGTTTTGCAATCTGCATTATCCAGAATTATCCTAATTGTGGTATTATTTGTAAATTAGAAAAAAACCCAACTAAAACAACCAAAAAAAAAAAAAGAAAAAAAAACCCAAAGCAACCATGCAGACTCTATTACAGAATGGGGTGATACTTCTTTCCCTTCGATAATTCATCTAGGACAAAGCAATGAACCAAATATGTAATGAGAATGCAATACTTGGAAGGAATAGAAGTCACAGAATGTCACAGGAATGTTAGCACTATTAGGTCAGGACATCTCAGCTGTTAGCAAGACTTGATAAAAGGCTCATATTTTACATGACAAGTTGTACAAAGATTCAGACCTTTTCCTTCTTAATCCTCAGTGATGCAAGCCTCACTGTCAGAACTCTTATGGTTACACTGGTATCTCTGTCAGTTGCTTGCTGCATACTAATTCTCTTTCAGCTGAAGATACTTAAAAAAAAAAGGAATTGAAGGTGATCAGATCAAATATGACATCAAGTAACATTCCTAAGATGATTAAATGGTAGTAAAGCAGAAAGCTCCTCTTCAATTTGCAACCATGTCATACTGCATTATTCTCTGAGGGCTTAGAAAATTCACCCAATTCCTATGGAGTAAGGGCTCCAAAAACCAGAAATATCAGCTATCAGCTGATGAGCAGTAATGTCACGCTGAGCTGAATGGGCTACATGATTCAAAATACATAAAACACTTTAGAAAAGCTGATCAATGAACAGGGAGAATTGTCCTTGAATACATCTGCAGCACATCTCAATTTCATGGTCACCCAGATTTCCAGAGTGGAAACACACCCACACACCCCCCCAGAATCCAACCAGGATGGTACATCAAGGCTTACTGTTTGATGTACAGAACACAGCTCTTCAGACACAGGCAGTATTTGGGCCCTCCTCTGAAGTACCAGGTCTCCTTCCACCAGCAGCTGTGAACACTACCATTCCTCAGCAGATTTTTGAGGAACACAACATTTATTTCCTGGACTTGGTGGTTGTATTGCACACCACCACACTGCAGTGAAATCATCAGATGGACATTCACGATCCATGAACGCAATTCAATTCCAGTAGCAGACACCATTAAAGGACACTGAATCAACTTTCAAAAAACTAATTTTAATCAAAACAAAAAAATTGTTGATCATTAACAAGTTTATAAAACAGTGATTTAGTTACATAAATAAATTGATATCAGTGTATCAAATCTTAATTACTTTCAACTTCATGAGCATGTTTACATGGGTGATGAAGTACAACCTTTTTACCTATTATAATAAATAAAATGGAGAGCATGAAATAGTTTTTCTAAACAAAAATACCTACAAACATACTTCTACCATGTTCTCTAATGAAGGGAACAAGAGACACTGGACAACTTTTGCACCAAAACATAAAAACTGCTTTAAAAAGCACAAGGATACAGAACCATCAGCTAAAGTAAAGACACTATACTGTAACCAAAGTTGGTACTTAATAATATAATGAACAGTTTGGTAGTTAGATCTCCAGTTTGGTTATTTTAAAGCATTAAGACAAGGCAAGATAGAAGGCTGCTTTTGTTTGAGTAATTCTAGAGAAAATAAAATATATTAAAAAAACAAACTGAAAAGTAGAACAGTCATACCTACACAACTTTCTGTCCTGCACAAAGTCAAAATACCTATGCAGAATATATATATATAATATATATATGTTATTTGTGCACAAAGGTTAGCTTATTATTAGCTCACTGCAAAGGCGTAACATATCATGTCAATAATTTTGGAAAACATTTTGTGTTTTTGTGTCAAAAAGGATATTCTTTAAGTCTTCTAGGCTAGGAGGCACAAACCCCAATTCTGGCATACTGTATTCTTAATGCTAAGGCTTGCTGCTCTGGCTGTGTATTTTTTGTTGTCCCTCTTTACTATAGTGCCTGTTACAAGCATGTGTGTATGTGTGTATACATATATATGTATACACAGGTTGTATAAATATATATATATAAAATTTTCCCCAATAGGTATCAGTCCAACCATGCAATCCAAAAGGTGGCTCTGCATAGATGCCCAGCATATAGTTCACCACCTGAGCCAACCCTGAAGCAAGGCGCACGTTAGTCCTTCTGAAAGGTTTTTTTTTGTTTAAAACCAAGCTACTGCAGCTTCAAGTATTTTGCATTACATAGATTTTTTTATAAATTAGTTAATGTTATATTTTTCAATATTCAGACATATACTATAATATATATACAGTACAATAAATGCTCTCATTCATTTTTTAATTTTTTTGATAAATCCCTGAGAATGTATGTTGACAGTTGCTAAGTTTCCACATGCACAAGCATTGTGTGCCATGCTTCTGGATGAACAGCACTGCAAAGCCACGTGGTCAGCCTTTTAACTATTAGTATTTCATTTGTTGGTTTGTTTAAATATGCTGAAATGTAAGGATGAGTTACAAAGGAGTAAAGCTGAATCCATTCGAGGTACTTATCACAGGATGGAGGTGTTTTGTTTGGTTTTTAAAGCCATTGCAATATATGTTTGTTTTTGAGGCTGTGAACGTATACAGAAAGAACAGGAGAGCGATGTGGGCTTTTGCCACTTGACAACATATACTCAGTGTAAACCAAACCTTTTTTAACCTCTCTCTCATACAAAACAGAAAAAAGAAAAGAAAATTAAACACACAAACTTTCACAACATGACAGTTTAGTCTGCAAACTCAATATAACTATACACATATAATACCGGTGTGGCTCTGTTTCTTTAAGTTAAAAAGGATTACAAAGGCAGGCTCAAGTAAAAATAAACCACCCCTCCCCCCCCCCGATATCCCCATTCACCCATTTTCATCAACCAAACCGTTCACGAACCAGCATCATCAGTTTCTTTTTGCCTTTGTAGATTTGTTTTAGGTTGTCAATGAACTGTGTAAACTGGATGTGACCATCATGAGCCATTAGGAAGGTCTCTCGTGCCTTGCTGAGGAACTCTATAAACTCACTATAGTGTCGTGGGCTGATGTGAGTGAGACGCGAATGAGTCGTGTTGATGTAGGCTCCGATTGTGGCATCCAAGAGTTGCCGTAAAGGGGCCTTGTCCAGTGACATGAGCTTACCAGAGTTCCTCCTTCCATGAAGTCCCACCACGCCAGGAGTGGTCAAAGTACACCTACGCAGAATGTCCGACAGTACAGTTGCACACTTGACACTTTTGACCACCAGAGGTATTATAGCTGCTAGCTCATTTTTCCCGAGGGAGTGGCTGAGCGCACATGCCCACAGAACGTCATTAATGGCAGGGTGTGTGTCCTGATTGTAACTCAGGTTGAGATGTGTCATGGCCAGAGTGGCCAGCTTGTAGGCCCGCATGGGGTAACCACGGTGCTCCATGTATCGTGCGATGGTGAAAAGCTGCGAGTAGCTCATGCCAGCCGTAGCAGCATCTAGAACGATTTGGTAAGCGGTCTCAAAAGCTATGTGATCCTTTTCACATAGGGTCAGTGCAGAAAGGGCACAGTTCTGAGGATCCTTCATGGCACACTGTAGAGCAAGCGTCCTAGCACTGCCAGCCAGCTTCTCCTGCTGATGGCAGTCCAGATGCAGACGGACGATGGTGCTGTTGGACATCACTGTTGTAGCAACAATACTAGTGGCTTCTGTTGGAGTGAAAAGTGTAAACCAGTTTTGCATTATACTATCCAGTGCATAAACACCTGGGGAGAGAAAGAAAGGATTAGACACAACTGATAAAACCCAGCAGATAGAGATGTTCAGCAGGAGATTATACCTCCCACAAAGACTAAGAGGTTACCAGTACATCCCAGCAAGAAGGGCTCACGGACAGCATGGCTAGAAAATACTATTAAAACCAAGACTACAGTGCAAACTCTGCAGCAATCATACAAACCCAGAAAATAACAAAAAATAGCCTGCAAGATAAGCTTTAATCTCCTGTTGTGACAGCTGAGCTATTTTACTTAAGACAATTTGGGTAAAACATTCAGGCTCATTTTGTCTCATCATCTCACTCAAAAGCAGCCCCCACCTTGCACACCATGGCAATTGCAACCTCTTTTCTCACTGTAAATCTCAAGGCACAGCACACATGAAATGTAGGCAAGATGGCTGTCTTAAGAAAACACCATGGCATACCTTAGCAAAACTTATTAAGCATACCTTAAAGCAATCAAATAAGCAATCAAATTCCTAAGTACATGATCATCAAGACCCTTATTAGGAAAATACAATGAGAAATACAAATTACTGGATATTGTATTTCTCAGTCCCACTGTATTACCAGTGTGTTTGGCAGGCAGAGGAAACACTGATGGGTTCCCTAAATTGAACCTAGAGTTAACTGGAGTGCCTTATTGCTGGAAGCAGTTTACACACACTTGTGAGCCCACCTAGACCATATACTGAGGTCTTCACTTTCTCTGCAGGACTCTGATGCTTTCCATGCATGCCTTCACTCATTTGCAGCAAACCATCATAGCCAGAGAATACAGTATCTTCATTTAAATAAACAGATTACTAGTATTACCATATTGATTCTTTACTATGTTGGTTAAACCTCAAAAGTATCCTGCACGACATTATAGGTTCTTTACAGGACACTTCTATTAAAATACATAAAACAACTTAAAGCAATTTTAAACCCAGTATTTTATTTGCTGAGATGCAACTGCACAAAATAATATTGAGGCACTAATATCTGTGAGATAACCTCAGCAAAAATTATCTTAGCAAAGATATAAAAGCAATACAACAAGAGCATTGCATGAAAATTTGCAGACACAAACCACTTTCTGACTAAGGGCATACAAAGGCAAATTCTATTTCCCCATGCTACTGACAACAAAATATGGCCAGCTAAGCATAAACCAAGAATAAATTAATATAGAGAATAAGCAGCAGCAATCCCCCAAAGTTCTGAAATTCACGAAGCATCTGTTCAATAGAATCCAACTCAGATATATGAAGAAGCAAGAAATAAAACTGAAAAACAAGTTCTGAAATACCTGTACTGACAATTAAAATGGTTCCATTATTGTAAGTACTTAGATTGTTCCCATTAGCATTGCTGCTGATTTTTAATTTTTTTTAACAGCTATAACTATTTTAATGCACTCATCTTCATTTTCAGACCCTGTATCCTCATTTTGAAGATGGTTAACCTTAACACAGAAGGTTTATGGGATGCCTTATGAAGATGTAGACGAAATCTAAGGCAAAGCCCAAAAACAATCTGAACATGCTACTTGAGAAAGCACTGTTATCCCACATCTGTATTGAGTATTTTGAGTATTGAGTATTTGCATATGGATACTTCCCATAGGTTATGCACACCTACACCTTATGGGGGAAAAGTGTCACACTGCATTACTCAACTATCGTCTCATTTGCTTTGTGCCAGAAACACCTACTAATCACTACCATAATGTTCAGCAAAGGAATTTTAGAGATGAATATGAAGTGGGAGGCATTGGCAGAACTTGGGTGTTGACATGGAAGATCAAGCCCCGTAAGAGTAGCTGACAAGAGAAACATTTCAGAACATACCTACTTCTGTTGCACACGTTACCAACCACCTCACCATTTCCCGCCGTCGCCAATTCAGCGTTGACAGCGTCATCCGCATCACCTTTTAAAAGAACACAAACAAAATAAAAATTAAATTGAAAACCAAGGCTATAGACAAACAGACAGGAATTTTAAGATACTCAAAAACACTGGAGTTAAAAATGGCAAGCCTTTTGCCCTCTCCACTCCATCTCCTCTTTTTCAGCTGATATGTCAAACAATTTAAAAAAACCTGTTCAGGTATTTTTGAAAAGCATTTTGAGAGTAATTCCAACTGCAGATCCTTCAAGGATACAGGACAGAGATTGTTCTATCCAGGAACAAGAAAAAACATTGTCCCATAAAAAAACTTTCTTCCAAACAAGAAAAAGCAGCAATCAATTATTGAAATCAAATTACATAACATCTCCTCCCTCTATGCACAAGTATATCGGTAATCATCGTGTGATATTCCAGGGCATATAACTGTTGTAAGTAGTCAGGTATGAGCTACTGAATACAGACAACCTAATTACAATTAAGCTGAGGAGAAAAGAAGGAGGAATCATCTGTAAGCTACTAGAGACAGGGTTGAGATTGTTTCTTGCAGGAAAAGCATTAATGTAAGAAACTACACAGCTGGGGATAACTACCAGAAAACTGCATGCATATTCCTTCTGGAAACCAAATCTTTAAGGACTCTTGAAACACCTTTGGTAAGCTTGGAACAGAACAGTGGGCAACTTCTACAACAGTTCGAGTTTGTTTGGTTTGTGACATTACTTTCACTAGAACTTGCTGAAGATATTCTGATAACACTGTCCACCACAAAAGAGTATCCATGAATACACTAATATCCAAAGTGTGCTGTTTCCATAGAATGATACTTGGTGAAAGCTTGAGGTGACACACAGGTCAATTGTAAGAATTTTTCTCTCTCTCACATAAACATATAAGGCAAATGAAACAGATTTCTACAGTGACCACAGATATATGAAAGCCTAACAAAGCACACAAAACTCTCAGATTTTTTATTAAAGATTTTAGTACCTTCCTCCAGCATGAGAAACAATTGGGAAAATATTCTTTCCCCCGGAATTCTTTGGAGCTTTATTTACTGAAGCAAAGTAATAAATGATTTTCTGATCTCTGCATGTTTTTTTCAGAATTCCCTGAAGAGGGATGGAGGTATTTATTTTTGTTGAAATGAACTGCATAAACTCTAAGATTCAAAAGTGTCAGGTAATATTGCTGCTTGGCTGTCTCCTTTCAGCTTGCAAAGTAGCTCCTCAGAGCCTGAAAACTAGTCTGAAATGCTTGCACACCTCAAGCACACTCAGATGCATCTGACTATACCACAGCTCATGGACTTTGATGGAAGTGAGAGGGCTGCTGTCAACATCCTCTGCTTTAGCAACCAGTCATTATGGTTGCCCTTTGCTTTCAACAAGCATGTACCAGTTCTCATTTAGGGGAAACAAAGAGAAAGGAAAGGAAGAAACCTCTGAAGACCATGCAGAAAATACAATGCATCTGTGTCAAGCAGAGAAATTTAACTTTCTACCCAGTCCTACATATAATCCTGAACCCACCACACTGGTCCTCCCTCACCCCTGAACAGAAGAGTGCAGTCAGCAAATGCCAGCTCTGCCTTCTACCTGAATGGCACAAAGGGGCTGTGCAGATTCTTAATCTGTGTACATGAAGCCTTGTATTAGAAAAAAGAACTTAAAAACAAGTCCAGAGAGAGCCCTAAGACAGTATCCTTTCCTGTACTTAAAAGATACATGCACCAACACTGCATCAAGTTTCTTTCTTCTATTATAATAACAACAAATGAGGGAAATACCTGAAGGCCCAACTCCAGGGAAACTTTCAAAAGAGTTATGTCTGGCAAGCTGTCCATGAGTGTTGCTATTTTAAATGCATCCTGGGCAAGTTTGAAGATGTGTGAGGAGGAGTGAATATTTTTCTGGATGGATTCTAACACTGTTTCCAGTCTCCGAACATCACCTGCAAGGTGTAGAGAGAATTACCAAAATGGAACAAGCTCCTAAAACACCTAGAGATCCATTATAACTGACCCTGGCATTGCTATGCAATAGTATGATGTTTCAATTATACACACTCTGTTTTCAGAAACCTTTTATAATTAAATGAATGAAAGATATAAGAGACGTCTGTCTGAAGGTGTTCATGCAGTGCAGGGCCAAAAGTCACTCCGATTTGTAAATTTTTGAACTGACTTGACCCCTTCTGTGTTTCACAGTCAGTATCATGTGTCAGCAGAACAAAAAGCTGTCCCATCAGCCTCATAGTAAGCTCATCTAGCTACCAACTAACTAAATTAACTACTTTGCTAGAGAATTACGTGACAGATTTAAGCCAGTTCAGTCTGTTGTTCCCATTTCAAACTGCTACTGCTGCCAGACTATCATCTGGACTCCTAAACACAAGTTTGACCAGTTTAACCCATGCAATATTCACAGCACACATTTAGTTGAGCACATAACTGAGAGCAGTGTACCTTTGGCTGCTGTCAGCATGGTTGATGCCAGTTCACACTGCTGGGATTCGATATGACTCAGGGTGAACCAGCGGGGATAGCGGTTTGGGACAACGGATGCTATGTGGTGAGGGCGGGACAGGTCCCCTGAAGGAGCTGTGGATTCCAGTACCAGCAACCTGAAATAACAAAGAAATCCTCTTTCACTAAACCACTATCACCATTTTGTTGCTCACAAGCTAAGCTAAAGCTGCAAGAATACTTGGTATTGTCTATGAAATATGCCTTTTCAATTTCAGAAAAAAAATATTGGAAAACTACTTATCTTCTTGGGGAATCTCAAAAGTCAAATTTTCCTACATCAACAGCCATTTTTGACCTACCAGTATTTTATAATGTACCATAATCCAATGTTGAGGTCTCAAACAGCAGTGACAGAGAAATTTCCTTTAACATTATTTTCAGATTACATTTTCTCATCATGTATTTATTAATCAACAACAATCTTATCCAATAAGGAGCACTCATATTTTAAAAATTCAAATTACTGTGTTGTTGACTACTACAATCTAAATGACAGCCCAGAGCAAAGACTTAACATTATTGCCCTTGCACTACACTACATACAGAGAGTACACCAGCTACTCTATAAATGTCAGTACAAAAAGTAGGAGTGAACAAAAATAGGCTTTTATTTCAGTACACTTAAGCATAGTTTCAGCATATGATTAAAGAAATAGTAATAAGGCAATGTCCAGAAGAAAAGCTTTTACAGTGCTTAGCTTCTTGATGTCTCTTAGTATGTGAGGTCTGTTTCTACCAGCTTTCAGATGCATGTGATTTTCTAGAAGGAAGTGATCCGTGAGGATCAAGGAGGTTGCATCTCTTTTCTCAACAAAACTGCAACTACTGAACATTGAAAATCCAGTGTACTGTGTTTTTGAGTGACAGACTATTTCTTGTCGAATAAGCCTATTTAAATATAAGTTACATTTTCTTATGCTTGAATAAATACCTAAGTTCTGTAAGCAGCTGTGGAGTATGTGGGTTTGGGGTTTTTTTTGCATTAAGATGGACTTAGATTCCATCAGGGTTTTTTTAGATTCCTGAAGCATATGATATATTAGTAAATAATAATATAGTATAGTAATATATTTAATAATTCACTGAGAAAAGTGATTTTGAATATATGGGAAGGAATACAGTAGGTACACAAAAACACAACACACCATCTAGATAACTACCCCACACACATAAGTGCATGAAAATATGACCCCCCCCCTCAAATCAAGTCAAATCTATTCTCTAGCAGCTCTAAGACACCTCCTTATAAACATACTCTAAAGCCGATATTTTGCAAGCACAGAGTGACGTTGTAGAGGTGCATTATAAGACAGTTCCAATGAACTAAAAAGATCCTAACTGTTAAATGAAGAAAGGGATTAGTAGGTTATGAGTAACAGTAAACAGACAAAAAGCATGAAAGAAAGGCTGTTTTGGAGAAATCTTTTGTCACTTCGATTTTCACTGCCAGCTTCTGTGCTCTTTTGCTGTGAAAAGAAATGCTGTTGTGAATTGGTGGCTTTCACACAATTTTGGCAAGGTTAGGGAACACCAGACAGGCACAAGTAGATTTGGCATTCTTAACTTTTTTCCCCCTTTGAAACATCAATTATTTAGTTAGGTTTTAGCAAAGCTACCTTGTGATTAAACATCACCAACAAAGTCTGGCTCCCAAAGCCTGGCTGAAATTCAGGCTTAATAAGGGATCAAGCCAAACTAAGCCAAATATTCAAGTTCAGATTCCAAGTGAGCAGTCAATTAGGTCAACTGCAGATCCACGTTCTCCAAGGCTATGCTCCATATGTTTCAGTGCTGCAAGCAGAAAACTGTAGCTAGAAGTGACCACGAAGGACTGCACAACCTTGTCCTTGCAGACCTGAGGTGCATACACAAAAGGCTTTGTGGTCTCAGTTTATACTTATTTCATATTAAGTATTCCATACACTAAAATAGGACTAAAAAATTACACAGCAACAGGTGTGTTTAAATACAGAGAGGTTAAATACTCCTGAGCTGCTGGTAATTGACCCGTGTAGACTTGTATGCAGATTGACACTAAACACTTCTATCTGAAGAGCAACTAGGTAGGATCTTGGGAAATTACCTTCTTTAATAAATGCTAGCATGAGAAAAGAAACTCCCCTTCTAAAACTTCCCTTCTAAAAACATAAGCAGCTGTAGAGATTTCCATGCAGCACCTGTACTAACTTCCACATGGGATTTCTGTCTTTTCCACAGCCACTTCCTCCCTCCCATGGAAGACAAGATGTTCAACTTTTCATCTTCTGACCTGTTCAACCTCTCACCCATGAGACAGACATTCAATCTTCATGCATGCTTTATTGTCCTGTCCCCTCAAGGCAGAGTTACATTATTTTTTCATTTGGTTTGTATTGGGAGTTCTTTATTCACTCAACTAACATTTTGGTGTGAATGGAAAAAAATAATCATCTTTCTTCAGGAGAATTTAAGAAGTGCAAAGGAATGCAGACAGACATGGAATAGAAAGTGTCTAAATCTGCCATCACCACAGTTCAAGACAGCAGTCCACATTTCTGAGTACCAAATATCAAACTACAGGAAGGATTACTGTCTTGAGCTGAACCTTCATCTGTCTTATAAAGTGATGAAAAAATGGAGGGAAAACAGCCCTGATTGCAGTGATGTCTCCTGTGATTTTACCAGATGGGAACAAAAAGGCAATTCTTTCTTATATTGGTCTATTTAAGAAGTAATTTCTTTGGTTGAGATGACAGCTTTATAGCAAACGAGGGCTGGAGCAACCCAAGACTAACTCAAGATTTCACCATTTGGATCTTTCAGTGTCTTGCTTGTTTTTCTAGTTAAGAAAGGACACTTCCAAAAAAGAAGTTTTCAGTTATGACTGCTTTCTGGGCAAATCCTTATTCAAACAAAACTGCACATTGACTCCATGTTCACTGAGGCAGTCAGGAAAGCTGCTGATGGATGACTACTCCAGCCTTGGAGGATCATTTCAATAGTTCGGTTTAAGGGGGAAAAATGCAAAGTCTTATGCCCCAGGTATGGGATTCTAGAAGTATTTGAAATCGAAAATACTGTTTTACAAGTCTAAATAAACACAAATTGGACATTTATCATAATATAGTTACTATGGATGCCATTTACTTTTATAGATGACAGAACCAAAACAATACCTCCTTGACTCCTTGAATGGAAGAATGTGTATTTTAGAAAAAGAGACTAGGTCTTGATTACCAAACTTTTTCCCCCTTTCCACATCCACCACTCATGCTCTTTTTAGACAGCTCACGAATACGTACCGCATGGCTCTCAGTGCAGTTTTGTATGCCAATTCAGCATCATGAGGTAGGAGAGAGGTGAAGAGATACTTGGCAAATGTGTGCATTGGAACACTCTCTCGATGGACAACTTCACCTAAGCCACTATATGGTCCACCTGCAGGACAGAGAAACAGAATGTCAGACTTTACAAACTGCTAAACCCCAGCTTATGAGCCTTTAAAAGCATTCAGTACACCTGCAGCTAGAAGTGGTATTCAAAGACAGAGGCTGCACCACAAAAGGTGAAGTTACGTTGCTATTTTCAATGAAACAAGTAACATATCACCATCACATACACACAATATGTTACAGCTATATTAAATACCATGTATTATTTAGGAAAATAAGATAGGCTGGAAATTGTGTAATACTAAGCACACTCCCAGTGCTTATACAAGAATAGTTAAAATACTCCATGAGGCTCATTCAGCAATCCTGGTATGCAAAAGCAGAAAGTCATAATCCTAGCTCTGCCTCCACACAGTTATACTATGCACATCAATACCCATGTGCCCTCTCAGTGTGCCACTGCCTTATCACAGATCTACCAGGAAAAAAAGAATGATGACACTGGAAGAATGTGTATCTTCAATTGAAATTACAAGACCAATCACCACAGCAGCACTCAAATGTCTCATCTTACACTGGCATTTAAATAATCTTTTGGTCTGGATGTGGTCATGACTCAAGTCCCAGGTCCTGCCCTTGGGTCACAACAACTCCATGCAGCTCCACAGGCTGAGGACAGAGTAATTGGAAAGCTGCTCATTGGAAAAGGAGCTCAGGGTGCTGGTGACATGAGGCAGGCTGTGCCCAGGTGGCCAAGAAGGCCAGTGGCATCCTGGCCTGGATCAGCAGTAGCAGGGCAGGGATTGTCCCCTGTGCTGGGCACTGGTGAGGCCACAGCTCAAGTGCTGTGTGCAGCTCTGGTCTATCACTCCAAGAAAGACATTGAGGTGGTTGGAGTGAGTCCAGAGACGGGCAACAGAGCTGGGGAAGGAGCACAAGTCCTGTGAGGAGCAGGAGTTTATCCTGGAGAAAAGGAGGCTCAGAGGAAACCTTATGATTCTCTACACCTGCCTGAAAAGCCCCATGTAAGAACAGACAGGGTGAAAGGAAATGGCTTCAGATTGTGCCAGGCAATGTTTAGACTGGATATTAGGAAAAACTTCTTAACTGAAAGGGTGTTCAGGCATTGGAATAGGCAGCCCAGGGCAGCGGTGGAATTGTTGCCATTTATAGTGTTCATATTAAGTGTAGATGTGTCACATAAGGACATGGTTTAGTGGTGAACACAGTGGTGGCTGGCTTAATGGCTGGACTCAGCGATATTACTACTCTTTTCCAACCTAACAATTCTAAGGCCACAAGGTCAGACTGTGCACCAAAGCTGGCTGTTAATCTAGGATATCCACATGGTTTTAAAAAATCTATTTTATTTATGTGAAAGCTATCCCTATTATTGGGGCAATGGATTTTTCTCTCTCAATAAGGTGTAAATTTCAACTTGATAACAGCACATCACGATAGACAACAACAATGTAAAATGCAACTATTTACTTGCTGAGTTTCAAATGTTCACAGTGCATATGAATCCTATTCCTACACTTCTCCTGCACACTTGAGACTATTATTCCTATTAATAGGAAAACTGTGTCAGTTTTCTGACTTCAGTGACAAGAGGTTCAAGCATTAAATGCTGCAAGATACAGAATATGAATCTTGTATTAAATATTACTGACAATTATTGCATAGATAGCACCCAGCAGTCCCAGAAGCTACTACTACTTGTACTAAGACTCCAACCCATCCCACCTGAAAGGATGGATGGATGGACAGACAGATGGATGGATGGATGGATGGATGGATAAATCGCTGTGTGAGTTCACTTCTGTTTCAGCAACGTTTTTGACCGATGCCTTAGCACAAAATGCAAGGATAGAAATCACTAGGCATGAAAAAATTCTGAGCTCCATAGGTGGGCATTTCTAAAGATCAGGGCTGATTGCAAAGGAAATGTCAATGAAGATTTAGTAGGTAACAATGTGTCTCATAATCATTTGAAATGAAGTTGAAAGCCATTCAAATCTAGCTGGCATTGCTTGAATGAAAGCAGCCATTTGTTCGTATATTTGGCAGTTGGTGGCCCAGTCAGAAACCCAGTTAGGACACAAAGAATACATGACAAAGCATTAATATGAAAATATATTCTGCCATTGACTTAGCAGTCAAGCAAAAAATCGGAACAGTCCTTGCAAAACAGTCTTATGTTCTGCTTTCCCACATGCTCAAATGGTAGCTACACACAGCATGCATCAATCTGCATTAACAGCATAGAAATCAGCCTAATATTCCATTATGTTTTCTTTAATGTATCCACCGAATTTTAACTACAAATTTACAATGATTACCATCTTAAATCACTGGACAACTCCATGTAAACTTGCAGTTTCTGTCTAACGTGGAGTAAACTGAAACTGCTGTAGGGAAAGTCAGATTTCTCATCACACACAATAATGCAAGACAACTGCTGCACATTGCTCACAATGGCAATTGTTTTGGCAGTTTTATTAGCAGACTTCCTGCCATTATCAATTCTTTACAACTTAACATTAAAAGAATTTCAGTGATTGAAGTCATAAACTAAATTATCACACAGTAGGTCAGAGAAATCCTGCCTTTTCCTCATAAAGCATCCTTGCTATACACAGATGCAGCAAACTGATTTTCTACTGCAGAGGAATCCTGCATGTTAGTAGCTAGATCTAGACAGTAGCTTTTCTTGTGCAAAGGCCATAAAGCAACAGTACAGACACACCATGATGGAAACCTTCCCTGTGTTGAAGCTTCTCTGCAGTTTCAAATCTCGGCAAGAACAGTGAAATAAAGCTTGGAACCCTAAGCAACATATTGTACCTTTTCCATAAAAGCCAAAGTTTGAAAAGATGAATGCGTCACAAAAATAGAGCAAAACCTGACTGTTGAGTAACAATTTCACAATTTACCTAGGGCAGTACCACACTCCCCTTCAAGCCATGTCCATGCACTCAAAACGTGGACTACACCTTTGGCTAATTTGTTCCCCAAAAGGTTTTTTCTGTCATTCAAGTAGTACAAAAACCAGAAAGACAATCTTGGAATCTGTGACATCCCTCTCTGAACATAATGCTAAAGTGTTACCTGCTAAGCCTTTTTAAAAGTTAAAGGCAAAAGTATGCTCTTCTATGTACAGATTTTATTTCAACACTGCCTAATTCCAAAACACAAACTGTGTGTCATCATCATAACTTAGGCACAAGACCAGACCTGAAGCCACAATATTTGACCAAGTATTTAAATTTCCACCTATGACATAAACCTCAAAGGCAAGAAGTTTTCTCTATTTTCACAAATAAAGTGTTGCATTTCTACCTCAGCAATTATATGTGAATTTTCTGAGCAATTCACTTGGGCACAGTGGTCAAAATCTTCACACATTTATAAAGCTGCCTGTGTAGTTCCTTTTGCAGAATACAATGAACACTTAGAATTTTGATATCTGGGAACCATTGGTAACTGATGTGTGTATTATATAATAATTAGTCTGGAGTGAACAGTCAGGTTATTGAGATTATGACATGCAACAAATGTAAAGAATGAAGTGTATTCAAAATTAAAACAAAAGGTTTATAGGTCAGTATATGCCTTATCTCTGCAATCACGTGATATCTAAAATACGTTAATTTTCATAAGAGACTTGATAGAAACTTTCAGGGAGTTCTAAGCAAAAAAACCATCTGAAGCATGTAAGGCAGTTTCTACAGGAACACTGGTTCTGTGTGCTTGTGTAAGTGGAGACAGTTTAGAGAAGCACTTAGCATCTGTATTCAGCTACCTTCTAATAGGAAGACTGCTTGTTTTCGAAAAATCTTCACCAGAGTATCATCCAATTCAATTTCTTGTAGCTTAGAAATGAGCTGCTCCTCATTTCGACAAACCTTCTCTTGTGCATACAAGCCATCTGGCATTATTCGCTGCTGTCCCAGCCCTATCAATGCTACTTCCACAGCCAGCGTTAGGTAAGACTCCCCTTCCTCTAGGAACTTGTGTGCAGGTAGGTGCTGGTACTCCAGAGATTTGCATTGCCCCAGGCTCTCTGTAAGGGGTGACACAGAAAGGAAAACACATCAGCAAACCATTTTAACCCATAGTCTGTCTACAATGCCACATACACAAAAACTTCCACTGTTAGTATTAATTTATTTAAATTATTTAAATTATTAGCTAGTCTCAAAATACAACACTCCAATCTAAAATATGTCATCTGATTTCATATGCCAGAAAAACACAAAAAGAATTTGGTTTTAAATAACCCAGTCAAGTGAAAATAAAGGTTTTCGTTTTTAAACTGCACAACTTAAAAAAAAGGCAGTTCCTCCAGCTTTGTGTTAATAAGGCCAAAATTGCAAGATCCATTCCAATTTCTTTCCCTACCCATTTCTGTATTTCCTTAAAGCCCTGAAGTGCAAGAGGATGGGAAAAGTGCTTTTACCTACATAGGTGTCAGTTGAAGCTATTAGAATTGTGCAAATATAATAGGCCTTGGAACTCCACACTTTTAATATATGCCCTGTTTGCAAGCACTCTTTTCAGGCTTTTATTTTGTAACACTTGTGTTTATGATAAAAATGCATATTGTTAACATTAGAAATCTTTTAGTAACAATTACAAGCAAATTACACACAGGCCAAACCATAAACTGTTTCAAAGAGTGCTACCAATTCATCTGGTGCTTCACAGATACAACACATGACAAAATGCTATTCCAGCTTGTAGCATTTTACAGTCTAATTTGGGAACAGAAAGTTGTAATTGTCAGATGTAAGGAGATGGGCAACTGCAACAAATGGAAAGGTTGAATGCACTCGGAAGACTGCATATGCAGATGCAAAAAGAAGTTACTTTTCAGTACACAATGTTTTTATTTCATGGGGTTGTTTTGTTTTTGTAGTAACAGCAGAGAATCTGATTTCCAAATTTTTCAATTGAAAGTTTTTCCAGAACTGGTGGTTAAGAGAGCAGAAATTTATTGAAGAAAGTCTAATTGAATAAAAGGAGTTTTGAGGCAAAGCCCCAAGAAGATTGAGGACGTGTACATAAAAGAGCTTCAGGTGAAGTAATGAGTCCAGTTTCTGTCCACACTAGTGGTGGTAAGAAGCTACCCCAAAGGTGGAAAGAAACTGAGAATAATGAACTAATCAGTAAAAATCCTGGGGAGCAAATATAGAAATTGAAATGGCTTTACATATCTTATCCCTATCCTAAATCATGTATTGATATAGCAACACTACTTTCCAACTCCTACCATTTATAGACTACGCATGTTACCAATTTTAAGTGTTTTGTCACTGTTTTGAAGTGCTATGTACACTGTAGCTAAGAAATCTGATAACATCCAGGGCTGTACTTAGGAGTGTTGCCAGCAGGTCGAGGGAGGTGATCTTGCCCATCTGCTCAGCACTCATGAGCCCACATCTGGAGTGCTGTGTCCAGCTGTGGGCTCCCCACCATACGGATATGCTGTAGGAGATCCAGTGTGGGAACACAAAGATGATTAAGGGACTGCAGCATCTCTCATATAATGAAAGTGAGAGGTGGGATTATTTAGCCTGGAAAAGAGAGGGCTCAGGAGGATCTTACCAAAATGTATAAATATCTGATGGGAGAATGTAAAGAAGACAGTGCCAGACTCTTCTCAGTGGTATCCTGTGACAGGACAAGAGGCAATGGGCACAAACTGAAATACAGGAAATTCCATCTGAGCATAAGAAAACACTTTTTAACTATGAGGGTGGTTGAATATTGCAGGAAGTTGCCCTAGAAGGTTGTATAGTCTTCACTCTTGAAGTTATTCAAAACCCATATGGGAACAGAACTGAGCAATGTGCTGCTCCAGGTGACCATGCTACAAGCAGACCAGGTGGACTAGATGATCCCCAGAGGTCCTTTCCAAACTCAGCAGCTCTGTGATTCTGTGATTTCCTGCAATTTCTCAGAAAGAGGACAGTGCAATGTATGTGGAGAATACTGCTGCTATGAAGTCATATTGGGTTTTATTTCAAGTGTGAAATATGGAATTTTCTTCAAGAATGACTAAGTGGTAACTTTTAATTGCTTTCTTAGTTTAGATGTTTTCTCCCTCTTGTGTTTTCCTAAGGTATGCAAATGTGAGTTGTTATACTATAGAAATAGTGACTTAGAAACTGATTCAAAAAGGCAAGACAGAAAAAATACCTCCAGTAAATGAGGAAATGTACCAGACTGCTGCATTTGCTTCGTCTTACCCGTGAAATCAGAGAATCCATGGAAGCTGTCATCATCCACCCTGCAGGCTTCCATCAGGCTACCAAAGAGGGTGCCAATGGGGTCCAAAGGGTGTCCCACCCAGCCTTCAAGATTCGTTATTGAGGTTACTCCCCTGTGGAGAAGTTCTGTGGCAAAAAATACACACAGAGGAGGGAAGGAGAGAAAGAGAGCTCATGTTAGCCCATCCAAACAATTACACAAATAAAACTGCTTAAAATGCCCTCAGTACAGAATTCAAAGTATTTCCAGTAGCTTCTGCATAGAAAGAGAAAATTGCATCTTTCAGAGTGAATGAACTGCCCTTGGTGAATATGTAAATGAGGAATAAGAAAACAAGAAAGAATGGAAGCCAAACTTTTTGAGCACTAGCAATGTCTATTATGGGTCAAAAATTTCAATGGCAATGTCTTTTGAAATCTCTTTCTTGATATTACTAGAACTCTCCTGACAATGTCTGCTTGAAGATTTACAACAAAGACTTTTTTGGTACAACATTTACAACAATTTCCTCACTCAAAAAGACACAATACCCTTTTTACATTTTCAAGTTAATCTGATGGAATTTAAATAACGGATAATATTCTAAAATGTGTTCTGATTTCATAACTATGAGTTTATCTGGCTGCTCTCTCTCTTTCTCTCTCTCTCTCTCTCTGTACTAAACACTGGATGACAGTTACTTAAAAAATAAAATAATCAAATATTTAAATGAGGTATACAAGAAAAAAATGTCTTTTAATAGGATCAAGTATATTTTTGGTAATTTTAGGATTTTAGTCCACAAATACCTTCATCAATATTCTTCTGTAGCCCTTACCCATTACTTGGTTAGAACACAAAAAAAATTATGTGTAATGATCTGGAGGAAGTGTGATTGTGGTGACAGGTACTAGCAATTCCCCAAATCCACATCATATGACAACAACTCTGCTTTGACACTCCCAGCTTTTTTCCTCCCAGACACAAGTAAACTATGAGAGATCAGATGCATTATTGACTACCCTTTAAAAAATGCATACAAGCCCTTATGGTTGCTCTGCTTCTCTCTCTGTCACACATTAATTTGTACCTCCTTTCACACTCTCTTGCTCACAAAGGGCTACATATCTGAGTAATTAAATGCATTAAACTTTTAAGTCCTGCTTCATCCTATTTAAATGTGTGGGGCTACAAAACGCAACACAGACACACTGTTAGGACGTGGAGGTTTTTTTAAAGAATCCATTGGTATATAATATGAAAAAACCCAAGTAAATCACTGCATTTCTAACAAATAGCACATACTAAAGACAATAGGCAGAAGTAAGGAATAATACCAAGAAGGATTCACCACGGTGATTTCTTAATGTTTCACTTTGTTCTGTTTATCCTGTTGTGCCTACTTGTGAGTTTCTCTTGTGTCATGCCAACCAAAGGCTTCAATTGTCTAGTCAGAGACATCTAACTTAAAATCACACAAGTGGCTCCATGGACATCAGATCAGTCACATGAATAAAAGCTAAGCAGAAGCATGTGGTGTTTGTTTGCTGAACGAAAGCTGGGCTGTAGCTGCAGTTTGCCTCTGGTCATAGAGACCAGCACAATTTAGAATATGAAAAGAGTCTTTTAAAAATTCCCCATGAGATTAAAAAATAAAAAAAGCAATGAGTGACAACACAGAAACAACAAACTACTTTGTTTCAGGACACGATGGATCACATTTCATGCACTCTTTTTAAATTATAATAGAATATTAGGTGATAGCTACAGAAACTGCTCACAAGGAAAGGAATTTCACAGAGGTACTGAATGTCTACATGCTGCACTAGCAACTGGGAATGAAAAGGAGCACTATTACAAGCAGCACACTTGCAACAGACTCCTCACACCTGCCAGTGATACCAACACACAGTCACACAGGCACCTCCCTTCTTAACAACAGAGTTCAAAAAAACCCTGACTCTTGGTTCCATGGGAAAAAATACAGAGGCATATAGAAACTCCAGCTAAATGTTTTTCAGCTAGGTACATATCTTGTCTTCTAAATGCTTATTTCTGGGAAAGCACGTGAACACACACTTGAAAAATTTACATGATTTCATACTGGTATTTTTGAAGGATATGCACAGTTTAAAATAACAGAGAAGATCTAAAATAAAATTTGAATGAAAGGATTAGTGTAGCAGCTGAGAAAGTAATTCCAGTTTTTCCACATGCACTCTTCCACACAAAGCCAGCCCCTTCTTCCACTGCCTCCTCGAACTACAAAGGTTCAGAGCAGAACTATTTTGGGTTGCAAGGATCATATGCCACAAAAATTATATCTGAAGGAGAATATCCCTTTTAAAAGAAACAAACCAACAATAGTAGTGCTCAGTGGAATACCAGAAAATATTTAAAAAAAAACATTGTTAAAGAAAAGCAAACAAAACCAAAAAAACCCCCAGACAATCAAACAACCAAAAAGATCCCCACGCAAAAACTCAATCTTCCTCTATTCAGAGAAACTAAAATTCTAAGCATTCTAAGAGATTCTCTTGGCACACACTGCCAAATTTG
This sequence comes from Cisticola juncidis, assembly GCA_013400215.1. Classification (NCBI taxonomy): domain Eukaryota; kingdom Metazoa; phylum Chordata; class Aves; order Passeriformes; family Cisticolidae; genus Cisticola; species Cisticola juncidis. Next base: position 526,144 of record VXBR01000461.1, on the reverse strand, counting down.
ATGGATTTTGTACAGTGTTACCCTTCACTTCAGGCTTACACCTCAGAATATAAGCTCAGCAAAATTATAGGTCAGAGAAATAGATTAAACATCTGACATGCCAAATGCAAAGTTCTGTTCAAAAACTTGTGAACAGGGTTTTCATTGTATAACCAAAACCTCTGATTGGAATAAAGGCCCTGTCATGGCATATATATTGGAAAAGGCTGGTAAGAGCCCTGCACAGCTCACAACATAGTTTACAGAAAACCTCACATCCAGAATGTGACATTACCACTGTCCAAACTGAAGAGTTAAAAGTCATCTCTTTCACTTCAGTCTCAAAACCAGTTTCCTCATGTGAACTTCCTGGTGTTACTGTAAACTTGCATGCCCTTTGCCCTCCTCTTCCCCACATTTACCTTTCTTCTGAGCCCGGAACATTTCCAGCTGTTTCTGCTGCTGCCTCCTTAGTGTATTAACAATAGCTATTGCTAGCCTCAGTGCTTCTCGTGGGTATCCATGAGATCGTAACGCATCCACCCTTGCGCAGGCTGTAGGAACGTGTTCTAAAACAGAAAAAATAACTGAAGAATAGCAATGTCTCCATAAATGCAATGGCCTGTTTTGCTAGGTTACTCAAAGGGGCCTTTTTGTTTCAATTTTCTTCTGTTTTGTTTTGTTTTTAAAACTATGCAAGAAAGACTTAAAGCGCTACTTCTGAGCCAATGTTTCAAGGGAGCCTCTGTTCTTTTTGCCAGGCTTTTCATCCCTCTCCCCACCATCTCCCCCCTCAAAATAATGCCACAGAAAATGAACAAAGCATCAAGTCATGGAAACATCTTTCCGGTTTAGCCACTTACCGTGCCAGAGGGGCCACCCCTGAGAGTCAAAGAGCAAGTTTTCAGTGTCGTCATGGTAACAGTAGTTGGTGTATAGGTCACTGCTGATAATGTGCTGTAAGTGGCTGTCCTGCCAGTGCAGATCGCACGCCTCAATGGCTCGAGTAAACACTGTCCGATGCGGCCTGTTCGATGAATCTGTCATTTTCACAGGTTTAGAAAGCTGCATCAGCTTTTACTCACTCACACATGAGTCAGTCATTCACACTATTCCTGTCTCGTGCCTATTCACCAATCCCCAGCTGACAGCAGTCTGCCTTGCCCCCTCTCCACCAAGCAGCCTAGAGATGACATTTCACATCCTATAGCCCAAGAGCTCGGAGGGTGTGCCAATCATCCTGCATTCTGAGAGAGATCTAGCATGGCTGATGGCAGACAGGACTTTGCACAGAGAACTGCTGGAGAGGAAGTGTATTCAACAGCATGTACAAACAAGAAAGCATATGGCACTCAAGCACCCTCAGTGTCTCTCCTCAGATCCACAGCTGTCAGAATGAAGAAGGGATAAACTGCATAAAAGATTTGCAGGGTTTTTTTCTGAGAAGTGACACTAACTTTGAGCACTTGTATAACTTTGTTGGCCATGAACATATACAAATACTATTAATAAAGTGAGGTCCTGAAGTCATGGGGATGACATAATCCTCACTGGATATCCTCCTGTGGCAAAATTTCTCTAGTGACATGGCACTACATTTATCAGTGTTCAGAAGCCATGTCAGAGTTATGAACAGGTTGGTCTGAACATGATGAGCAAGCAAAATATCTCTGTAAGGGTCATCTGTTGAAAGAACTTATCTTCCTGGCTAGTTGTAAAATTTAATAATGAGCCAAGATTTTTCCTTCACAGGTGAACTTGCAAGAAAAAGAAACAACAAAAAACTAAGAGGCAATCTGACACTTACCAAGAAATTTAAACTTTACTGCAATTGTATGCAATATGTATCCTTACTGATGGTTTGTGGATTATGAGCAATTTTACCTGCAAAAACAGCCTGCACTTTGCCCAGTTATTAGAAGTCATCTTTGTTTAAAGAGGACTGTACAAAGCTTTTGTCAGATCTGATAATCACATTTTAGATTAGAAAGCATGATATCAAGTACAAAAAGACACCTCTTCCAAGATGGCAGCACTGCAGCTGCACCCTCCACACACCCAGTAATGCAGACAGAACATACAAAGCACGTCCCACAGACAGACGCTTTAGTTTCTCATACAAGTTTAATATGGTTTAAACAGACTCCTCTTTAAATTGCATCTAGGCTTTGTAACTGCCAACAAAACAAAAATCCCAGAAGCAGAATACTAGATTATTGTCAAGCAGTGAAACAACGGGCTTTTACCCGGCATACTTCAAGGACATCCAATTTTCATGCAACAACATTTAGAAGCACCAAGTGAAGAGTTGGAAGACCTAACAAAACACAAATACCTGCTCTAAAAATGTTACAGCCCTGGTATAATAAAAAACATCTATCTGTTCTTCTGCAAAGACAGTATTAATACAACTGATTTGGGCTGGTCAGTCCTCAACAGGAAAGTTACTTGTCCCAGGAAAGAGTGCTGAATTCTGCAAGGCTAGAGTGTATAAGGCAGAAGCTGTATTACATGCTGCACTCAGTGTATATGTTTAGGCTCACCTTGGTTAGCATTTGCACCCTGAGGCAAAGCATTGGTTAAATTGGGCAGCTCATTCCCATGGTTTCCATCTTCCCAGGGACAAACATCCACACTGTTCCATTTTTTCAGCTGTTTTAGCCAACTGGACTTCTGCTCCAACTTGCAGTGAGGATTTAAGACGATACACATCCACAGAGCACCTGATTTTTAAAAAATTGCTAAATTATGTTTTCTATTAAAAATGCAGCAGCCAACAAATAATTGCAAACAAAGTACAGTATATAATTTTTCTCCACTCAAAGGCTACACTGCTTGTTTCCTAGCTACGCTTAACACCACACAGACTGAAATCCTTACACAGGCACTTGGGGCTGGCATGGCCAATCTGAAGCAGCTGAAAGATGGTACCAAGCCAGCCTTCTCAATTAAAAGGTATTAGCAGTTTTTTTCTATTAGAAATCCAGAGCTCCCAGTGTATGGCTCATCAGAAGGGAACATCAGTCAAAGGCAAAAAAGAATTTACATAAAGTTACAGAAGTTAACCAAATTTGTCTTCTAATTCTTTATCAGAAGTGAATGTTGTTTTATATTAATGAAAACTATGTATCTTTCAGCTTCACATTACAGGAACCAAAGAAGTACATTAGTAAGACATGAATTTTGCAAACATATACTTTCACACTCAGAAACCATCAGAAATACCCATGCAATACTCATTCCCAAACACATCTGGGTCTCAGATAACCAGTAATCACTAGTTTTGTGTAGTGTGATAGGAGTAAGACATTTTTACAGCAATTACTTTGATAATTTGGTTACTCTAGAAATTTTGTTTCACATTTTCTGTTCAGGAAGTTCCAATGGAAGGTTAATTTGTGCTGACATATCACACACAGCACCACTTCAGACACTGCTCCCTGAGATTATAGAGAACAGCAGGCATAAATGCATCTGGGTGTCTAGCAGCAATTTTCAAATGGAAAGGTTTTTCTCTAATTCCACTGTCCCTTCACCAGCTTGAACTTTGACAAAAGCATGAAGACTTCTCAAAGTACTGTTTAGCAACAGTTTATTTGCTTGTTAAGAATGTGCCTTATACACTAAAAGAGATTCAGAGAATATGCTTAGACTACACAATGTTCATGACAGTCTGGAAAAAAACAATAAAAATGCAGCTGGTTCTTCTAGGATAATAAAAGTCTGACATTCTGGGATTCCTTTGCTAACTAAAAATTCAAAATTGATACCCAGGGCAGAGTGAATCACATCACATTCATTCCTAAAATAACTCAGGTCACAGCACAGGAGCCAATGGAAACACACCATGATTCTTAAGATTAGATTTCCTGCTACTCAAGACTAACATGTTAGGGGAAGCAGTATCAAAAAAATCTGAAAACCAAAACAAAATCTGCTATATTACTATTCAGAACACCAGAGAGACACTAAACTACTGCAGTTTATTACTATACAGTAGATAAAGTATAGCAACTGTTCTGAGTTTAGGGAAATGTTTTAAATTTGCCATGGTGGGGGTGAATAAGGCCAATACCACTTTTAAAAACTTCTCTTAAAACCAAATCGTATCATTTTCTATAGACACACTTGCCAGCACACTTCATTCTCCGAAAGGAGTCAAATTACAACTGGTTCTTATTATTAAGCATCAATGATTCAGTACTGCCCAAGACAGAATGACTACATTTCTTGCAATGTGCAAAACAAAACACAAGATGCAGTACTTTGGAAAGCCTTGGAGAACAAGTTGTGGACTTGCTTATTTATTTTCAAAATCAAGTAACCCTTGAAGGCATTGCACTGTACTTCTCAGCATCTAACAACAACAACAAAATCACAGCAAAAACCCCATAAACAAAAAAAGAACCCCATCAAACAAACCACAAACCAAATAACCAGCCTACCAAACCCCCCAACCCCAAAACCCCAACAACTCACCAATGTGATACTTTGTAACCAGATTCCCAGTGTTTTCATACTGAAGCAAAAGCAAAATGGAAGATCTTAAACCCATTTGGAAAGTATTTCAATCGTTCATGAAGGAAGAACACACACTACTGTGTTGCACCATGCCCCTAAAGAATAAGTGGCCTTTTTTTGTTCTCCACATCTGAGAAACACCACTAGAGGCAAGAGAATTCACCAGCCTCCTAAGGAAGCTCCATCACACATGGGTACATCTATGAGGCAGGAGAGGGCAAAGATAACCCAAAGTACCAAAATTCTTTATAAACATCTGTAGTTTCACGTGGGAAACTATGCCAAGGCTAACTGCATTGCAAGCAGTCTCTGAAATAGTAGTTGTCTCCCAAACTCAGGCAATTTTCATGTAAAGAACTTCTGTATTTCCAGTAACTCCCACACAAACCACTTAAAATTTCAACAGAACCCTCAACTGCACCCTGCTCGCTCTGACTTCAGAGAAAGCTGCATGCATATCTGAGATCTCAAACAACTTTGATGGCTGATTCCCTGCAGGAAGAGGAATGTGAAACAAAACTCATCCACCAGAAGATGAAAAGGGAATAGAAAGAGCGCCTGCAGTGCTACAAAGCCTACCACCTGGAAGAAGGATGCATAATGCCAATGACTCCACACTCTTCAATCTATTTGGATTTCTAGGTCTTTTTGGTTAGTTTGGTTTGTAGTGGAGGGCATTTTTGGAGTGATTTTTTTCGTTCTCCCCTCTCTCCCTCTCTGCCCCAAGTGTGTGCATTTACCTCGATTCATATTTCTTCCTATTTCTGCTCCCTAAACACCTTCCCCTGACATCGGCTTCATTCTGCCTATTTCAATTCACTGATTCCTGCCCTGTTCCTCATGCTGAAAATTCTGAGGAAAACTTTCACTTGTGCCCAGACCTAATACCATGGCAAGTGGCAGGAGCCTGGAGGATATCCTTATTTCACTCTGATGCTGCTCAGTGGAAGCCCCCCCAAGCTAGCCCTTAAATGTCACCACCAACCTGAAGGCCTACTCTAGTCTCAAACAAGAGAGTCTCTATTTCTGCCTGGTGGCTCCCACTTGGGGAAACCACTCGTCATGTTTATCCTTTACAAGAGAGAAAGCCTATGGAAAAAATGAACAAGAGCTGTCACAATTTGCAATAAAGGTATCAGAATCAATTTTCAGTGACTTCAGCCTAGACACTGCTGTTGGCAATAGTTTATGCTCCAAAGAAATTGGAACACATTCTAAAATACATTCATAGCATTCTTACGTTTACATGTTTGATTACATTTAATGATGTCACCAATACAAACTACAACATGAATAAAAGTCTCATCAAATAGGACTTTTTTTAAAGAGACACCAAAACCCCAGAGAAAGTATTTGTGTTTACAAACTGCTTTTCTCTCTAATACAGCTCTCTCTCCTTCCTATCTCCTTTTCTCCAGATCTTTTTCCATGCTGATTCTCAGCAGGCACATACATCTTCCCCTCAGCCCAAACTACATGCTATTGAAACACAACTGAAGCTCTTGTTTAAATCCCTGGACTCTAACCTATGTCTTTTCAATACAAAACTACTCACAGCACAGTGGCAAAACAACCACAATTCAATATACAATGAATTTTCACCAGAAAATAATTGGAAAATATGACATGTTGCAATTGCAATTTGATACTAATTTCACAAGGGAAAGGGTATTAGAGCTGTCACATTCCTTACAGTAAGGAATTGCCTCATTTGATTCAACAATAATCTCTTGACCTGAAAAAGGCAGCTTTGCCAAAACAGACCTTTGCTTCAGATAGACCTCCTTTTGAAAATCCATAGTTATCATTCCTCTTTAGTGTTTGTCATGCCACCAAAAAAAAAACCAAAACAAAAGGAAACATCTACATGCAGGCCTTCCTTGTACATACAAGGGAATATCAGTACTTTTATGTTTCTCTGGACACATCCCTACCTTTGAATTTATGGACTAGAGAGGGACAGCATGCATTTACATTGATCAGTATTTAAATATGCAAACTGAGAAACATTAAAAGCATTAAGTTGCTGTAAAGCAGATGTAGTATAGAACAGGATAACTACACATCCTGTGTACACATGTATCCATGAAGGTAGTGTAAGGGATGTGTATAGTCTCTCCCAAGAGATTAAGCATAGCTCATTTTTCATAAACTCCATTATATTTTACTCTTGCCCCAGTAAATGGGAAGGTGGTGATGGAAACAATGTTAGGGGGGTCCTAGGACACTGATCATTACTGAGGACTCAGCATACAGTTATGTTCATCTGTTTGATTACACTCTGCTTTCCTAAAAACACCACGTCAGGGCTGCTGTACAGCTGACCTTGGGTCAGCATTTCCTCATTCACAACACCTGTAATCAATGGCTGAGACTTGGCCTTTGCTTTGCAATTTTACACTTCATATACTTTAGATCAAGCACTGCATTTCTGAAATTAAAATACTCAAGAAACAGGTGGTGTAACATTTCTTTGCCCTTTCCATTAATGTGCAATTTTATCTTAAAAGATAAGGAGTATGCATTTGACCATTTCAAAGAATATGGAGTCAGGTAACCAAGATCATTCCCTTTGCCCAACACACAAAACAGCTTCAGCACCTGCTGCACACTTGCCACTGTTTCCCACTTGAGACTAATCAATTCTATAACAAAAGCATAATCTTCCAGCATTGTAAGTGCTAGAGGAAAAACAAAACTAGCAGACAGAACCTGTGAACACTTTGAGGTACAAGTGTCAGCAAAGGAGTTTAAAGTGTTTACATCTGTATTTTAAACACATATCCACTTTCACTGGGACAGCCACTACCTCAAAGAAGGTACTGTGTGGTGTTTATTGCTTCTGAATGAGAACGACAAGTGCCTTCAGAATAACTGGCAAAGCCACTGCCCTTCTCCAGGCATGGAGAGATCTCCACCAGAACAAAGCATAATCACAAGTCCCACTGGAGACTGCTCCAATTAAACAGTTGCTTTTACAGAACAGTAAAGATAGGCGAAGTACTTCAGGACTGTTCCCTCTTCAATTAGAGCATCAAGGAAAACTACTCTCAGCACTCAGTTGCACCCAAGCTGCAATTTTATTCACAAAAATTCCTTAACGCATTCTGGTTTCAATGTTCTGCCTTCAGAAAAAAGGGTTTTCTATGGGTGCTGTGTTTCTTGGAGAACTGAGTACTTCATTTTGCTGTAATTCCTTCTGTTACTGAATTAAACTGTGATGTATTGGTCTTGGCAAGTGCTTCATGCTGACTGCATTGTGTATGATAGAACAATCACTACACATACCTTTCACATGAGCTGGCTGATTAATGCAATAGATTACCTGCAGCACCAATGGCATGAGGGAATCACTGCCCTTCTGCAGGTTAACCTGCAAGCACACATTTCAGAGAGGGGAAGTGTAAAGCAGACAAAATAAAATGCCTAGTTCCTTAAGTTTCCCTTTCTTGCTGCTGCTATAAGGGTTAAAGGCACATGTGCATTTGACTGAAACAGGTATTTACATACTGAGATTCTATTCTAAGCTATCAGCACCCACCCATTTCTGTGTCAAGTGACTACAAACCTCTGTTTTTTCTTTCTATGTTTTTGACTTTTAGCACAATGGAATATGGAACTAACCACACACATCTGACATTTTGCATCAGCCTGTTGTTCTGGGTTATGACCTTTCAAGTATGTTTTAAAAATTCCTGCATCTTTGCAGACACTCTGCCATTCAACCAAAGGCTTTCAAAGGTTTTCAAAGAACAGCAATTTGCTTGAAAGGCACAGTTCACAGTGTTTCAGTCGACTAAGATCTCCCCAAGAGAACATTAAAGATCAGTCACATGTTCATTAGATACCCCCCCATGCATCTATAGTACTCTATAACCTAACCACTGTAGCAAGATGAGGGCTATTAGTCTACAAAGCTAAAGGGAAGTATAAAGAACTGCAAATGAACCTGATTAACTTCCCTCATATTTAGAAAACTATTTAATCATTTGTTTACAATCAATCAATTGAAGGCAAAAATCACTGCTAATGCTAACATATATAGTACAAAACCAGTTCTTTATCTTAATATAATTCTTCATAATTTTAACTAGTTGCCAGTATTTACAGCTAGATGGTGAAAAAAAGTATGACCCTGACCAAAATATGCATCAGATATTTTACCAATTACTTTATCTAGCAATATACTCTCAGTAGTCACAGGCTATCTTCAGAGACTTCAAGAACTTTCAGTAGAAAAGTCAATTGACTATAACTATAAATGTATTTAGCTACTTCCATAAAAATTATCCTGGAGATGAATGAATTCCTCTCAGATTTAATTTTTTAGGAAGAGGCGGAATGGGAAATGTTTGTCCAACAAAACAAGCTATTAATAAAACAGAGAAATGGAAATAACTCTCCTTTACGAGGGATGAAAATACCTCTTCTTTACAAAAAACAAAACGCAAAAGCAGAGCCCTCCCTTGCACATTGGGAATCACAACTGCCACAACTATTCTCACAGAATGTAAATAATGCTCTGTAACTGACCAAAGGAATACATTCCAATTGTCTACTTTGAATGGCTTCCAACCCTTTTGTTTCCCAAGTCACTTCTATCTTGCAGTCCAAACACGATTGCTGAGTTTTTACAAAAACAGCATTACTTCAATTATAATTTCTAATACAACAATCTAGCACAGCATCTGGCTAGACAGTTTATTGACTGCCTATCATAATTCAAAATTCTAAGGTTATTTCTAGTGTTTTAGTTAAATTTGCCAGCTCCAATTTTCAGCTATCTTTTGTGGGTTTAGAAAAAAACATTCCCTATAAAATTTTTAGTCTATGTAATAGATAAATTATAAAGGATTTCTTTTGTCTTGATTTGCACCCAAGTAGACTGATATTCTTGCACCTCTCGCTTCAAATTTTTGAGGGTTTTTTCCAATACTCATTCAAGAAAAAAAAAACAAACAACAAAAACCACAAAAACAACAAAACAAACAAAAAACCCCAAATGAAACAAAACAAACAAAAAACCCCAAATGAAACAAAACAAACAAAAAACCCCACCAACCCAGAAAACAGCACAGGGCTAGATGGCTGAATCTCAGGTAAAGCTCAGAAATTAGTGAAGACTCAGTAAGTCCTCCCCATGAATCTATCACTTCTCTCTAGCTCTGGTATTTACTAGAAGTGGCATTGGAAAATTGAATGGCAGCCCAATGTTACTGAAACATGAAAAACAGAGTGTGAGGAAGGAAAAAATAACACCAAGTATCAGCCTGCCTTATACTAAAACTCTAAACTCTGTCCTTAATCTTTGCAGACATGATTCCACAGTTACAACAATGAATTGTGCACCAGCTTCAATCCATAACATTTTTAGGACATTTACAAGTAAATCAGTTCAACAACACAGGAATAAAAACAACTGCTTTTGTGTGAGTACTTGCAAAAAATCTGAAGTACTTTCCATCCAGCTGAGCAGAATGGAAATGTAACTTTTTATATGGCATTAAAAATAAACCTCTCAACCTATGCTTACACACTAAATGTAATTACTGTGACCATTGTTTCTGAAATCTGATAAATGCCACAGGATTAGCTCAGTTGGTTAGAGCATGGTGCTAATAACACAAGGCTGTGAGTTTGATCCCTGTATGGGCCATTCACTTATGAGCTGGATTCAGTGATACTTATGGGTCCCTTCCAACTCAGAATATTCTGTGAAATTACCTAAAAAAACATTTTTACTGTCAGATTCTGATCTCACACACACCCTCCTCATTTCAAATACTATTACAGCAATGTCAGTAAGGGAGGAAGAAGGAAATGATCTCCAGAGGAGGTGGATGAAATCTATCTTTGAGAACAGCAGTCTGGCTTCATTCACTGAGGAAATAAAGGTGACACTGTAGGGTCATGTCACTGTAACCAAGACACTGTAGGGTCATGACAGCAATTTAAGTTGTCATCCATAACTCAGGTCTTAGAACAGCAAAACTGTCTTGTGGTGCAAATTCTGACCTACTGTTAACTTAACACCTCCAACAACAGAAATCATTCAAAGATACTGACATAAATTAACAGCTTGTTCTGTGAAAAAGCAGGTGTAACCTTAAGTTCATGACCTGAGGGTACATGTGTTTCGTAAGACCAGGACAGCTGAGACTAAACCATATTAATGTAACCACTACCTAAGCAAAGACAGCCTGCTGGATATGATACAGTTTAAAACACAAATATGTGTAAGATACCACTCTGCCTAGAAAGTCCCTAGAAGACGAAGGGAAATGGTGCATCCAACCTCCTTTCAAACACAGGGCTTCCTACAGCTTTCATTTCAAGGCCAGAAATGCCCTCACGCCCTAAATGACCAATCTATACCTAGAAATTTGAAGTTAACTTTATTTTTTGTAAGTGCAGGGCATGGGTACTTTTTTTAGCTTTAAGGCAATATATGATGCAATTATAAGTGGGGATATTCAACAATACAAAGATAATACACATATAAACATGGCAGTCAAATTTTGAAGTTAGAGTCTTGCTGTACTGTTTTATAAAAACCATAAAATATGGGAAAAAGTGAATGTCTCTACTATGTTGTTGACCCTAAAAAGAGATTGCATGAAGCATGTGGGTCCAGAAAAATGGTACTAGAGCCCCAAAACTGTAATGAATGCTTAACTTTATTCGTTCTTTTTCATAGCAGCCCTGGAGTAATCACCAAATCTGGCACCAGGAAGGAATTTCTCTAGGGGCATCCTGGCAACAACTGTAGCTGCTTTTGTCCTTTTCCCCCCTCCACTTAAGCACTAAACACAGATAATCTGTTCAGAACAGCTGGCATGTCCCACTCATACAAGTTTGTCTCTAAATGCAAAGGGAAGGAATGCCTGAGACAGAAATATAGATAGAAAATAGCTTCATTCAGTTAAGGTTAAAAGAATCAAACTTGCTGTTTTCTAGAGATGACTATAAATTTTTATTAGGAAAAATTCAGAGTGGTTTCCAAATTAAAAAAAAAAGTTATTATTTAATACTTGAGCTTTAGTTTGCTCATGGCAAAATGGTAATTAAATCTCTCTTAATTAGTCTATAATGATTAGTTTCCTAACCTCAACATTTAGAATTAAGCTTTAGATGAGAGGTGTTATCAATAAAGGCCCAGGCATGATCCATCAGGAAATACATTGTACTATTTCTCTGTATCACATGACCTTGGAGAATGGTATTTTAGTGTAACTTTTAACACAGAACTATATCATTCTAATCCAGAAAATGGCCAAAATATCATTAAGCATGAAATAAAAACAGACTGTCAGTCTGACCCAACATTATAAAGTGGTATATAACTGAGCAAAGTACTAGTGAAAACCCACTAAAACATTCAGAACTACTGCAGCAAAGTCAGGTTATCCACTCCAGAAATTCCTTTATAGCAACAGTCCATTTAATATGCTAGTATATATTTAATGTACTAACATAAGGGATTGTACAAATGTCACTGGGAACAGCTTTATCACATGAATGAGGCTCATTTCAAAACCATAAGAAATTCCTACACTTAAAAACTTTAGATTCCAATAGCTGGTTGAGGTAGAGAGGAGATTATGCATTAAAATATGGAAGGTAGAGAACGTAGAGAGTACCACTGAAGTTGTCCTCAACATCATAAAATAAGATGACCAAGAGAGATCCAGATCAGCATGAAGCAAAACCAGAACACATTCACCAACTCTATTCACTGCCCTGCCTTGCCAAGGACCTCTTTGGACTCAACGTCATCCTCGTCACACAGCCAACATATTTCTACTTCACAAGAAACTAATTGTTGACTTAAAGAAAAACAACTCTCCTGCCCCTTTAGGAGTTCTTAAATATCACAATTGAGGAAATTGACTAGAAATGTTTGGTTTGCAACATGCAAACTAATGCTAAGTTTCTTCACCATGAACACAAGCAACAGGATATGAAGACACTGAAAATGATAGTTCACAGGAAAAAAAATCTGATTCTGCAATCTACATGTCGACAAGGTGTTGGGCTCCATCACTCCATCAAGCAGTAGATACTTGTCTTAGATTCTACTTGACTGCTTTCATCAGATTAAGCATCTGGGATTTAATTTAAAAGTTTCAGCTTTATTAAGCTGTCACAAGAGCAGCCCTACTTTGATAACAGTAGCTGCTCCAATTATGGCCTGGTTTAGGGTTGACAAGTATAATGATTCATTCATGGCATATGAGAAGGAATAAAAAGTTGTTTTGCATCACAGCTTTAAAAATGTGGGCACTTTTTTCATTTAATTTGTCACTTAGCTTTTGCTAAGAGGACTGTTAAATTGCAGTAAGAGGCAAATGGGGCTTTTAGTTTAAATACAATCCCCATATTTAAATGATCTGTAATGGCACAGTGTTAGAGTGGGAACACTATTGTTTCACAGTAGGCCCTGATGGTGACATGTGACATTTGTATTCAGGTCTGGTATTAACCATGTGGCTAAAGGGCTTCCAATTTCATTTCACAGCCAGAAGCCTGCAGAAAACACCAATTAACTTCCAGATCCCATTTGCCCACAAAACAGTCTCTTCCCAGTGTCTGGCATCTGGCAGTGCTCAACATTTAATTCCAAAGCAGCACCTCACAGCCATCACGATTCCTATACTGGGGTACAGAGTCAATTTCCCCACTTTTTTTAAGGGGAATCTTTTCATTTTTCATGAGAACAAGCAACTTTTACTTCATTTTTCATGGATGACTATTAATGATTTACTCATCTACTAAGATTACACAGTCCATTTTATTTTCCTCTTAAATACAAAGAAAGCTAACTGACCTTTCCTTCAAATCAGAGATCTCAGCTCAACAGGCATCAGCAGGTATTTACTGTGCATTTCCATCTTCATACCCCATTTTACCAAAGCAATTTAATTAAAAGATAGACCAAGAGGCTTCAGATAATTAATCATTATGACATCCCAAACTCCTCAGCTATGGCTACCATGAGTCAAATATCTAAAGATCAAACTGTGAAATAAATTTATGTACTGAGATACCATTTAAACAGCAACGTGAAGAATTCCAACTCTGCTTTAAACACCACAAATAGGAATTTATGTATTACTGTGGCAGGTTGGAAGTGACCCCCAGTGCATCACTGAAATTACATCGAAATTCTCCTGGTTTGAGAAGCATCTGAGGAAATCTTAGAGCTGACCTGTAACCTTTCCAACAGGATACCTCTGACATTCTGTAGGCAGCATATAGCTTTTATCCCATTCCTTGATGCAGAACAGGGAATCTGCTAGGCAGTTACGACATTCTTACTCCCTGTTTAGAGGTTTTAAAACCCAACTGCCTAGTTATGTGGAAGGGTTTTTTTTTAATTGTAAGTTGCTTTAGAAATCAGGACTTTGTACTAAAAACTGTCAGATTCATACTCAGACCTAAAGTGTTTGATTTGGGGGCCTTGAATGGAGGTTTTGGTGGGTTTATTTTTAGGGGAGTTTTCATTTTTATTTTAGGTGTGTGGGGTTTTGTTACTGTTGTTGTTAAATCAGCACTTTCAAGTATTCAAACCCAATCTGACTTCTACTGAAATCAGCTGTTTACCACAAACTTGAAGAAGAACTGTTATCAAAGCTCAGTGCGTCCTTCCAGTACCCTTGCCAATACCCAGTGCCAGGCAGGAAGCTTCACTAAATTCTAATGAAAGGCTCAAATGACCCAGGCAGGGAGCAAAGCTGAAGTTATTTAAGTATGCTTAAAAGTCCATGCCAAGATGGAACTGACAAAGTGGCCATATGCCTAGCAGTTGGCAGACAGCATACCAAGGCAAGCAAGAGAGTCTTTATTTAGCAGAGTCTATATTTACTTACTTTTTGTGCCCTAAAATTCTCCCTAATTACAATAAATTGCTACTTTACTGTGACACAAATGAAGAGTATAGCTAAAAGATTTTTTTAAAAGACATACATATATGCCTCTCCTAGATTATTCTGAACAGGTAATAAAAAACATTGAAAATGCAAGGGCCTGTGTCTCACTCCCTTTGTTGATATTATGGTTCTCTGACATCCTAGGAGATAACAAGCCAACATTACTTTGTAGCATAGTGATAACATGACTCCTTTAAACTCAGTGTCCCAGTTACTGCTTCTACCAGAACGGATCATGTTGCTCGGACTACACTGCATTTCCACCTCTGCAGTCTGCTATTTTAACTCTGGTCTCCCTTAAAATCTACTTAAACTTGTTCTACATTCACTTTTTGGTTTTGGTTTTTTTTTGTTTGTTTGGTTGGTTGGTTGGTTGGTTTTTTTGAGATGCAAGTTTCACGTGGAAAAAGCAATGTTTAATATGAAAACAGGGAAACTCAAGCAAAGTAAGAAGCTTGTAGCCTTCACATCAGGTAGAAGTTAATCTGGAGAGAATCACACAATTAACAACATTTGGGAAGGAACTTGATATGTACCAATGGAAGGAACCAAGGAATCCTATCAGTGGGGAGAAGAAATAAACAGTTTAGAAAGATAAACACTATCCAGAGATGGAAGAACCAAGTCCTATCCTTTGCCTACTGCCCACCGGGTGTGACTGAAATGTATTTGCAACTGAAACCACAGTATAAGATGAACATATTTTCATACTCTTAAGAGGTGTCAGAGCAGTTCAGGATTGAAACAATGTGGTCTGCAAATACAGCAGCTCAGGTATTGGTAAGCCTGCTTCTTGTGAGTGACATCTAGAATTCTGATTAAATAGAGGTAAACTAAATTCAATTAATCCAAAAGTATTTGTTATTTGATGCTGCAGGCAGATAGATTCCACATCCTCTACCTTCAGACAGGTGCTGTCAAGAAAATGATTTTAATACAAGACTGATGAATCAAGAGAAGCTGCTAAAGAAATCTGAAAAAACCTTTTTTGTTTATTGACAGCATGTGGCAAGACTGCTCAGATAACAGATGAAGATCACATTTTCTGCCTCTCCCACCATCTACCAACTCAACCCACATAAGCAACAAAGCATGAGACCCTCCACTTTTCAGTGTGGTGGGATACAATCTTGTTCCATGTATGTCTATCTAAGCACATACCTTGCTAGGCAAAACCTGTTATTTTTTCACAAAAACAAGACAAAGGATCATAAAAATGGTTGTTGAATTTGCAATTGTTTCTAGACTCCAACAGAGCTTTGCCTGCTATGGTATTAAGGATTTTGATCACAGAAGTCTGTAATCTCAGTTAAACAGTTAGCATTTTATTAGCCTGGTGCTTCAATTAGACTGAACATAATTTTCTGTTATACAGGTTATATCCAATCTTATGCCACCAGTTAGTATGTGATTCAATCATGGTAATTTTCTGCACTCTAAGAGTGCAGAAGTTTTGCATTTGACACTTCTTTTCTAAATGAAGCGTGTCACCCTTACTTGAATTTTATTTCATTTAGCTTGATTTTCGACCTTTGAATTACATTAAGAGCATTATGATGTTTGCTCTTTTCTTCACATTACTTACAGAATGTCTCATAGGACATTTTCTGTAAACTTTTGCTTGCTTGTTATTAAGTGTTTATAAGTTTTCTGCCACTTAAGTCAGGCACAGCCATATTGACCAGAATACATCAAAACAGACTTCTTTAAGTCTAGACTTGCAATGCCTTCCCAGAATGAGAACACAGGTTTCTACTCAAAGTTCCATGAATCACCAGGTAATTCCTTTTAGGCCATGTGTGTCTTCAGCTTGCTTCAGGAAAGCCTACAAGACACCTGTAGTAAGGTTTGGAATGCTAAGACAGACACATTCATCTCTTCACTCATACAGTCAGTGAATTACCTTTCAGAGGAATAAATTAGATTTACCACTATATTTTAAATAATTCAGGCTGTCTTTAATCTTCCACACACTTGTGTATCTACTAGTTAGTAGTTTGCTACAGTACGTTACATTAGGAAAGCAGTGTTTGTGGTTACTTTATCTCTTTGCTCCACCACACCATGTTTAAATACTGTTGATAGGCACATTCAAGTTGTATTGATTTTCCCTTCAGGTAACACCCTCTATCTATACAGGCTGAGGCTGGGAGGGATTTAGAGCAGCCCTGCAGTGAAGTACTTGGTGGTACTGGTGGATAAGAGGCTGGACATGACCCAGTCATGAGCACTCACAACCCAGAGAGCCAAATGTGTCCTCCTATCCAGAGCAGTGTGGGCAGCAGGGTCAGGGAGGGGATTCTGCCCCTCTGCTCTGCTCAGACCCCACCTGCAGGGCTGCATCAGCTCTGGGGTCACAGCACAGGAAGGACAGGGACCTGCTGGAGTGAGTGCAGAGAAGGGCCACAGAGATGACCAGAGGGATGGAGAACCAGCTGTATAAGGAAAGGCTGAGAGAGTTCAGGTTTACTCAGCCTGAAGAAGAGAAGGCTGTGGGGTGACCTTAGAGCACCTTCCAGTACCTAAAGGGGACCTGCAAGAAGGCTGGAGTGGGACTTTTTACAAGGCATGTAGTGACCAGACAGTTGGGAATGGATTTACACTGAATGCTGGAAGGTTTAGATTAGATGTTAGAAGAATTCTTTACTGTGAAGATGGTGAGGCACTGGATGGAACTGTCTGCCCAGAGCAGCCGTGGATGCCCCATCCTTTGAAGTGTCTCAAAGCTAGACTGGATGAAGCTCTGAACAAACTGGTCTAGTAAAAATTGTACCTGCCCATGGCACGGGATTTGGAACTAGATGATCTCTTAAGGTCCTTTCCAATTCAAATCATTTTATGATTCCATGATGAAATTCTTACAGATAATGAAAATTTCTGAAGTAGAAGTTCAAAATTGTATTAGTGAGTTCCTGAACACTTTATAGACAAGTGTCCTCAGACTTTATGAGTTTAAATATTCCTTTCCCATTTCAGCCTTCCAGTGTTATTTTCTTAATTGCACAATGAAGTCATGTATCAGGTAAACTTTCCTGTAAAGCAATGTTAATTGTTAGTTCTCTGTATTTCATCTCCTGTCCTGCTTAGTAATTCTTGCTTAAGTAATTGTGAATTGGTTTCTTCCTCAACCTTTCCACCTTAGCATTAGAGGCTTATATATTTCACCTCAGTTGTCTAGCTACCTTTCCATTTTTTGCTTTGTTCCTCCTAGATGTTGTAGTGCTTAAAAAGTGTTGGAATTGTACTTTTTACACCACGTTCCCTCTCCTTCAACTGCAACTGTCTCATGCTGTAGATCAGAAATTCTATTTCACTAAAACTTAACTGAATAAAGAAAACTGCAGGAAACTCTAATCTGCTTAGCCTAGAACCACAGTAGAAGTTTCTCAACTCCAAATATGTAATAGTTTATTTATTATACATATGAACACCTAAATGAGTCTGTGAATTTACCCAGTTCATCCCAGAGCTGCCTATACTTGTCAGTCATTGTCGTTCCTTGTTGTCTCCAAAGCGACAGGCGAGGGTCAGCCATGAACTGTTCTGTTATCAACGTCAACATGCGAGCTCCATTTGAATCTCTCATTTTTAGCATCTCTCGCACCTAGGAAACGAGTCTTTTAATAGAAAGTTGAAAAAAGCAAAGAAATTGCAGTACATACAATATGCTGCAGTGTTAAATATTCCCCTCCTGTTAATCTAGAAATGAAATTTATATGTGCGATGGGAGATTTTCAAGTAGAAAAAACAGTCTGCATTCCCAATTTTTAACAAGATTTTGGGTTCAGTATCCAATTGCAGTTCTTCAGAGAATTTTTTCACGAGCAATCCACAGGTGTGCTATACAAACTGCTGTAAGGTTTTCCAACATTTTTTGGGTGGGAAGGAAGAGAACAGCAAAGCTGTAGGTGCTTGAAATGTTGATATCCTTACACTGATCAAGACACATCAGATTGTAGTCCACTGCTGTACAACTCATTATCAAGTTGCCATTGTATTCCCAAGGCTTTGTGTTTGTGTTATTTTAGAACAGCAGAATCTAGAACTTTGAGTAAGATGTAAGCAAGTACACACTGGCTTGGATAACAGGGGAGGGAAAAAACGTTCAGAGTACTCAACACACCTTTGCAAAAAGCAAATTGAGCTGCTTCCCTGATCCATGGTATCCACCCTGGGAAAGGAAGAGTTTAACCTGTTCTTGGACTTGTTCCTCATCCAAATGCCAGCAATTTTCATCATCTATGCTAGCACCTGCTGTTGGGTCAGGAGCACCTGCAAACATCAAGAAAAGAAATCATTATGTTCTATATGAAGAGAGGTTCTTGAGTCCAGGGGAGAGGACTCCTGCAGAAGCTTTTGGATTTGTGTCTTCTCCTGTTTTGGATCCCTTGATTTTAATCTAAACAGTCCTTAAAATAAACTTAAATTTCTCCTCAGTAGTCCTAAGCGCTTAGAAATTATACCTATAAAAAGGCATTTAAATAAATTGCTCTAACAAAACATTAGAATCAAGGTGAGGGTTTTTTCTTCCCATTTCAGCAGCTACACTAGAATGATTTTACCAAGAAAAATTAAGACTTTGAATTATATTTCTACCACTGTGATGTTAAAACCACTCTCCCCAAAACACCTGGGTAATTCCTGTACCTTCAGCAATCTTGCTCAGGTTTAAGTGACTGCTAGTGAGCGCTGCTATTGACGAACATGAGGAGAATCATCACCTTGGTGTCTCTGAGCTGTGATGGCTCTGCAAAGCTAAACAAAGAGTAAAAAAATCCCCAAACAAATCCAAAGTCTTAAAGCACTACAGGTATTTCCATCATAAGTAAGAGCTACAGATACTTAAGACCGTGTTGCTTTCAAAGGAAGCATTTTTACATAGGCAATGTCATCTGCACAGAGTTAATTCAGAGCAACTCTACTTGAAATAGCTCAGTGTCAACTGAAATTACTAGATTCACATCTGGCAGTGCTTTGGCCACACATTGCTGTAACACAGCTTTTGCTGATAAGACCAGTGACTTCCCTTCTCTTAAAGAATGACAAGATTAACCAAAACAAGCTCTTGCACCATCAAGTAAACTTTATTTTTCTGAGGAACCCTGCACCTCCACTGGACATTTTTTAACAGGTCTTCAAACTGAAGGCTGAAAAGTACTTACCTAGATGTTGGACTCAGTTCAAGGTAGGGCCTCACCATACCAGATATAAGTTATTTTAAGCATGGCTGAGACTCAGGTTGTCTTAACATTTTTATTTTAGACTTATCACAACTGCAAAATCTCTATCTCTATTATGTTTTGCAAAGATGTTATAGAAATTGAATCACATTACACAATCTCTCATTTTGAAATCTGTGTGTCCATGTTACCTCTGGAGAAAAAAAAATACTGCCAGTGATGCCTTAAGTTTTAGCTTTCATGTTTTCCAGATTCTATACCACATTGATATACAACTCTGAACTTCATATAAAGTGTTAGCAAGTTCTCTTCACAGTGTACTTAGACAAAACAATCCTTTTACAGCCTGAGAACCAAGGACACCCATGAAGCTTCAGGCCCCAAAAGTATAAACAATGGCAAACTGAGGAAAGCAATTTGGGAGGATGGGACTTCATAGCCTGGAGCTGCAATTGGACAATTGACCCCAACAATGGACCAAAACTTACAAAAGTGTGAAAACTCATGACTTGCTGGCCATCCTGGGTGTAGCCTCAGCCAGGCTCTTGTATTGCCCAAGGTGTATCCTTTGAAGGCCTTTTTAATAAACACCTGCTTTATTTCTTTAACTCTGTCTAGCCTCTGTTCTAGGGAGAGTCTCAAGGCATCACCAGGGAAGGAAAACAAAATAGCTACAACTTTATGATGTATAGGAAAAACCTCACTGACTCCATTGATTCAAGCCTTTGTTTCAAAGGTGCAGCTCTGCCATGAAGGTGAAGCTTTTAAGTGGTCACAGGAAATGCTGAACTCTTTATCAATGAAAATAGAAGATTCAGAGGGTCAGAGGGACGTCTTATCTACAAACTGCTGAGACAGTAAACAAAAATATGTTCCAGCCCAGCAACTTCCCAAACTGCCTCCAATTTCAGAGCCTAAAGCTGGGAACACTGCATTGCTGTATATACACACATATATGTTTAATTAATAAGAACCTCTGTCTTTGCAGGTGTAAATAAACTCCCCTGCCTTCCATAGGAACACAACGGTGTCTCAGAAGACAGGAATCAAGCTCAAAACAGCATAAATAACAAGGAATGTTAAACTTGGCCTTCTGCAACTACTTCCACCTCTAATGTATTAAAGGGCTTTCAATTCTGTCAGCTACATGAAACACATACTGCTAAGAGGCTGCAAAGAACAAGACAAAAAGGAAAATCAAGCCACACAAGAACAAGCAGTGCAGCTGTTATACAGACCCAGGTTTTCAGTATCACTTTGCAAATAGTTTAAATATTTCATTGCTCTAAAACACAAAGAGGGTGAAGAGGGACTATAAAGTCAACAGTGTACAAAATACACTTATATTTGTTCCTTACTTCAGTAGAGATTTAGCTTTAAATAATCTTGGTATGGTTACTTTCAAACTGGATTAAAAATAGCCCAGTATTCCTCAGCATTTAGGGGATGAAAAAAAAATCCTTCTGCAACTGTTTACACTTTATCAAAAGTTCACCTGTCATTTTGTGTTATAAGGTTAGAAAAGCAATACAGCTACCACGGATTCTTTAACAACAGGTTTCCTTTACAGAAGTAAGTGTGCCTGCCACCCAGGGCCAGCAGCATTGCCTCCACCAAGGCCACTTTTGCCAGTACTCTTGACAAATTATATCTTAACCAGGAGCACAGAACTGCTATACTTGCACTAGTGTCACTGGCAAACCAAGCCAAGGGTCTGAGCTGTACAGTGCTCTTCAGCACACTATACAGATACACTGACTCAGAATGGTTTTTTTTCTTGCAAGAACTTATATTCGCAACATTTAATATGATCAAATTTTGAATTCTAAAGACATTTCAGTGTACACATAACCAGCACCAGGTACAGTTCCAATTTAATCATCTTTCAACCCTGTTGGCAGTCTTCATCAATAGCCATGGCATGGGGACACTGTCTGCAGTGTCCAGCCATCTTCCCACCAAGGCAACAGTCAGGCTGATGCTGCTGGAGAAGCCTCAGCTTCTGCTGCCCATCATTCTTTTTTTTGGGATCAAGACATGACCATCTTCCATGTCTCTCACCTAGGCACTTTTCAAGGTCACTAGGTTTATCTACAGCCAGGTGACTGATCTAGCCTGTTTCCTCTCCCACTCAAACACATCATGGATGGGATTTCTACACTGGCACTTCTCTTCTGGAAACACAGGACAAGGTAAATAGGTAAGGAACTATCTGAACAAGCAAGAAGAAGAAGCTGCCTTAGGGGCTATGAGAAGCCCTAGCAGTAGCTGTCAGGGGGCTCCAGCTCAGCGTTGAACAGGCAGAGACAAAGGTTCAGCCCAAAGGCAGCAGCTTGGCTCAGGGCACAGCAAGGCTTTGGCAGAAGGACTGGCAGAAGGACAGTTTGGCTACAGAGATGAAAGAGGAATATTGGCAGCCCTGAACTTAAACTCTTAAACTCTGTTTGGTACCAAGGCAAATCCTGTTTCCCCTTCTAACCTGGGAAAGTGTTACTCACGTGCTTTAGAGAGATGTCATGAGGATAAATGAGTTCACATTTCAACTATGAAAGTGAAAAGTACTGTATAATTATACTAATATTAAAACCTGTAATTAAACTGTGTCAGTTTATGGACACTAAATGTATTAATCTCCTTCACTCCAGTCTCTGTCTTGTTAAACTTCTGCCATGACTGGTGTTTGAAATATACTTTACATCATGTACATACAGCTAAATACAATAAATAAAGTATTTTTAACCAGTATACAGACACAGCAATATATATTTGCTCATACTATTTTACTATAATTACTAAATTGCAATCTTAGCAGTTAAAAGCAGGAATGTTGTGCACAATTGTTTGTGACACTGAACACCTACTACTATTTGAAAACAGGGTAGCAACCTTTTATATTTCAGGTCATAGTAGGTTGCATGTTAAACATAACCAAGTCCCAAGTTCTAAGAAGCAGAAGCATTTAAAAAATAAACACTTTGTTCATTTACATAGTATTTTAAAAGCAACTGCTTTCAAAATGAGCAACCACATTCAAGAAATGGTGCTGTACATGGAGAACTTAACCTCACGAAACAGAAGCAAGCAGGGAGCAATGACTACGAACCGACTAGGAAGTGCCAACTACTCAGGTGCAGATCTCAGTGAGATTTGGATAAAACAAGGCAAATTGATCCATATTTCTGAAGTATCACAGAGTTGACTTCAAACAAAGCCACGCCAAATTATTCACTGGTAGCCATCTGCACTAGTATTTTCTTGAACTTTCTAATAAAAATGTCATTAATTGAAGTATACAAATGAACTATAAATTGGTTACATCGGTTAAATGTTATCCCATGGCAGCATTAAGGAGAAGATATGGAAAAAATTATTACAAATAAAAAGCATGACTTAATGATTACTATGCGAAGATAGAATGAAAGAAACTCAGCTAAAACCCAATGCTACTATATGCTGATTCACAACAGAATAGTGACTGATTTTATAAACTTAGTATGCTCGAAATATTCTAAACAAAAATTACATAAAACCAAAGATCATTAAAATAATGTTTCAAAAGTATTATTATGCCTTTGATTCCCCAAATTACTCCAAGTTAAGATATAAGTCATGTAACTTTAGGACTTTTGGATGAACTATTTAACACATGTTCAGCAGCTCACTGCACCAAAGGAAAACAGCAAATGCTATGAAGCTGTCAGTGATAACAACAAAAACATGAAAACAGGACAGGCTGTGCTAAGCTGCTGATGAAATTTATTAAAATCCCAACAAGTTTTTTAACTTCAAAAAATTTTGCATTCCCTCTGTACATACAGCCAAAAATGCTGTATTATCTACTAACAATATGTAACCTCTCCTGCTAAAATCTGCATCTCACTAAAATTCACATCATATAGCAGGAAGTTTCAAAACTTATATGTGCATGGCAAATAGAGGAACTTTATCAGTATAGATAAGCATGCTTTATTTTAATTATTTATCTTACGTGTCTTTTAAAAAAATTTCATTATTTTCTATGTAACAAGTTTTATATTTATGTTTAGTGTGTCTGAAAAAACCTTTCCTAAAAATATTAGTTCCATAAATTATTTGTTCATGTTACATGTTACTTAGCAGCTACCAGTTTTTTCTTTTATTTTTTTTTCTTTTAACATTCTACTACTTATTTACTTTTACTTGGGTTTCTTAAGTTTCTCTAGTTTTCCTTCCCAGACCTGGCTCACCAAATAATTCTCATACTAAGCACTGAAGCACTTCACTTTCATTCTTCTTGAAAGGAAATTCACCTGCCATTTCCTACATTCCTCTTCTGCAACTAGACACACTTCAGGCAGGGCCACATGAAAGATTCCATAACTTTAAAAATAATTTATCTTCTTTAATATTAAGCATCCTTTTTACTAGCTGATCATCAATACATTGTATTCAGGTGTACAGCCCTACCCTACCGCACAATTTTCCACTAAATCCCATCATTCCAGTTAAATACATTATGTACATCTAAACACATATTAATCTGTACCTCCAGACTGCCCCTCTGAACTTCACAGTTATAGGAACAATATTAGATATTCTGAAATTTACTTTGGAAGTTTTTTTTTTTGTAGATGTTTTCTTCTTGAATGCCTACTTCAGCACTGCTAATATACATTACAAATTAATGTCTGCTGAGGATGTACCCACACTTGCCTGGACAAATGCAGAAAAAAGTAGAGAAACAAGGTGCCTGTCCATTCATCTCAGAAGATGAATGTACTTCAGCTGCTACCTCCCAGATCCTCCCTCTTAAATTTGACTCTATCTGTATGAGGATCTGTACTGGCAAGTGACTTTTATTGTGAGCTGGAGAATCAGAGATGGGCAGAAAGTCTAGAGAAATCCATACAGTTCCTCCAAGAACAGAGATTACAACAGCAGGAGTAAAGACTCAGAAAAAGAAACAGTACAGCTTAAAAGGTAAAAATTAAGTAGGTTTGCCAGGCTGCCCTTATACAAAAAGCAGCAGAGCCATTTTAACTATGCACATAATAAAAAAGCAATGCTAATACTAGTTTAATACGAAAACAGACCTCTCTCTCCCTCTACCCATCCTGCAGTTACTTTGTTATTTCTACTCAAATTCTCATTTGGCCCTCTAATCAATTTACTGAAGTGAAAGTTTCATATCTATGAAAAGGCAGATCTAAGATGACAACCTCAGCTGACAATCAGTTGTCATCCTGACTGTTCTCTTCCTAGATTATACCTTCTCTGCTACAATGGTACAAAAATTAGCAGGGAGGAAAAAAGTCTCAACTGAACAGGACCCAAGCCTGTATCTAGCTATACCCAGTGAGAGCATACCCAAATCAAAATCCATTGTGAGGCCAGCAGTTCTGTAGTACAAACACCAGGGAAGGGATCAGTATTAATACATGCAGTAGTCTTCAGTATGGATTACACACTACAAAACTCCAGTTTTGAGATCACCAGGAACATGAACAGCTGCAGCAGTGTCACATGAGAAAACTGGAACACAGTAACTTCTCAAAAATAAAGGGTGTGAAAAACTGTTCAAACCAAGAGAGATCTACAAGACAGTTTTGCACTACAAACTCAACATCTGCAGCACAGGAGATATGACAGAGTAAATGGTGATCATCACCCTATGATATTAGAATGATAAACACTTCTTTTGGTTATTTTTCATAGGAGTTTTTTTGTTAACTTTATTATTTTTAATCTAAGGAATTTGATTAAAGATCAAAAGAACAGAATTATGGTATGAATCCCAGAAGAACATTTCTTTGCAGAAGAACTCACTTCTTCCTTAAAAGAATGATGTAATCTTTTAGTATTGTGAACATGAAAAGAAATTCAGACCATAGTTTCATGTGAATCTGAGAGGAAAAGCAGGAAACTATATAAAGTCTGTTATAACCAGTCTCCTTTGGTAATAACAGTCCATTTTCTTATGCTGCCTGGATTTTCTATTTTGACTTTTGGCATTTTAGTAGAGAATAGTGACAGTCAATAAAGACATGCTGAAATCTCATTTACTAGAAAGACAGCAACATATGTAAGAAACATTTCAGTTTTGTGGATAATTTTAAACTAACCTACTCAAATTCATTGTGAAATATTTGCCACAAATGTTCAATTTGTTAACATCACTCATATGATACATGCTTTCAGCTCATAGCATCTTGACATGTTCCTCCATTGCTTAATGTCCCGCCTCTCCTTTAGTTTCACTTCCTTTCCACTATCACCAATCACATTCAACAGCTACAGCAACTGCCCTGCCTCTGGCCACATCCTCATAGCCCCCAATGCCAAAGAAGACCACTGCTCCAGAAATTCACTTTCTTGCAGCATCACCTGGCTGGGCCTACTAGGGTCACAGAAGCACAAGGAGGAAGTTTAAGCTGCAGATGAATCCTGTTATTAAAAAGACTTGAGTTTTTTCAGCCTACACAGTAACTAACAGACACATGGTTTTCTTTATCCTAATATTAAGCATCTTGGTTCTGTTTGTATTGCAAGTTCTTTGACTAATGGTCATGCCTCAGATATTTAATACAAGACCTGCCCCTCTCAATGAGAAAAAAAAAACCCCAAGAAGATAGTTTTAGATATTTGGTATTTTATTCTTCCCCCCTAAGCTGCCCTTACAGCTCTGGCCACCTGAGAGGAATTTCTATAAAGTGGCCTTACAGGAACATAGGACTCTAACAAACTAGCTGGGTCACCTCAAACTCACAAATACCTGCTCTCAGTTCAGCAGGGTCTATAAAAAATGTCATGTCAGAAGCCTCAAGTCAAACCCAGCACCCTTTAACAAACACAGGTTGTTCACAGCAAAAAACAGCCATTAAAATCCTGCAGCTGAGAGAGTACGAAAGAACAAGACCTTTGCTATACTCTGCTGCAGTACGAACAAGAAAAAAACACTGAAATACAGTTTTTATGTTTCTTCTGACATCATATATAAAGCAAATCCCAAAGCTTAATAGAACTAAATTTAATGAATGAAAAAACAATAACATCTACTTGCTTTTATTCTTTGCCATTAAAACAAAATTCCACAATCAAAGTGTCAGAAAAGTAGTACAAAGAACAAAATAACAAGACACCACTGGTAAGTTGACAAAAGAGTTCCTTTAAGCAATATGGCTATACAAAGAACATCACTACTCCATTTTTACCAGCTGGAAAATACAAGCATGAAGCAGAGTAGGTCGTTTATTAACTGAACGGCTGAAGACATCAAGCTCATTGCTTATGAGTTCTTTCCTCTACTCTAAAGAGTATTGTTTTCTAAATATCTTATAATGAAGGTTCAATAGAAGAATACTCTTTAGTAAACACCATTGAATCGCAGAGTAATTCAGCATGGAAGACAACTAGGCAGGTCACTCCTGAATGTACAAAAAAAAAAAGCTCAAAATCTATGAAGAAATGAAGCAAAAGGAAGGACAAGTATCAAACTCACCATGGACTTGATTGATTTCTGAATTCTGAGAAAGAATTTCATCTGCTAATTTTTGAGCAGTTGGCAAAACTTCTGTATGGTGTACTGTGATCAAATACTGCACAAATTTCTGTAGTTGGTCTCTGTTCATTTGAAAGAGTGTCTCTGAAATGGGAAGATGCAGTTTGACCTGATCTGGCTTGCGGATCCGGTATAAAGAGAGTGCCACAACGTGGGCACAGTAAAATATGTCCTTGTTTCCACAGCTACAGGTCACTGAGGTAATCTTGCAACGATCAAAGCTGATAGCTACATTGCAAACAGTTTCTGGCTCCGATTGCATTGCAGGCTCTGTTACTGTGCCACTCAAGTGGAAACCTGTGCAGGGAAAAAGAGAACTCAATGATATGTGTAAAATACTGTATCTCATTATCAAGAAAGTTTTGTAAATGAAAAATTATACATCTCAAAGAACTTGCTTTAATTACAAATATGGTTAATCCTTTCTTCCATTCATTACCTCTTTCATGTCCAATAAAATCAAAAGGGGAGTAAAAAGTTTGTTTACAAGCCCTCTGCTATTCCATCACAACATTCATATAAGTTTGACCACAAGAGAACCATTTATTTGGTAAATGACATCTAAAGAAGCAGAGCAGCACACCGTCAAGACCAACATGAAACTACTCAGTCAACTGGCAGCAATTTTCCAAACCCCCCATCAGGCAGCCTGCAGCACCTACCAGCAAATTTAAGCATTCTCCCACCAAGTGAGAAGGAAGTAGTGCACTCTAGTGGCATGAACTCAGGTCATAGTCTCAACTGATTCATTGACAAGTCACATACCCTCTTTGGTTTCACTTCTCCCACCACTGAACTCATGCTGAAGCTCACCATTACCCAAGCAATCCAGTAGGACGGCTGTGTTTGTGCCGCATTTTGGACATGGAAACTGCTGCAGTTACCAACAGACACTGTGTAAGACTTGTAACACTGAATGAGACACATATGCACTGTTCCAGTGCTTATTCAGTCTGCATTATGGTCCTATTTTTCAGTCAGCATAGTAAAGCAGAACGCAAAAGAGCTAGGTCTGTATGTACTATAAGATGTTGCACACCCTAAGCAAGATGTTTCCTTCAGCAAATATACCACATGTCAGCACAGCACAAGATCTCAAGTGCTGATGATTCAACCTAAAACCACCTGTCTGTCCAACATGAAGACGAGGTTTGACTCTCAGTGTTTTACCACTGAAAAGTGGAATAAGGAGGTTTCTTTTCAATTTTACATAAGCATGATACTGATTTCAGCTCAAGCGTTGAATCTGAGATACAGATATAGGGCAATGAAACTGAATTTCATATGCCATACCAGCATTAGATTTAGAGAATACACACAAAATCTGACAGATACAAGTAAGGTGTTATAAAACAAATACTTACAATGGAAATAATACAAATCTACACTCGCCAATGTCAAAAACTGATCTAATATTCTTGAAATACCAAAGAAGTGTACTGCCGGAAGTACTCTCACTTGAAGATTAGGCATGGGGGGAGAGGAGAAAGCAATATATATGTAGTTCTAATCCAAAACGCCATATCCAAAATAATTTTTAAAAAGCTCTTCATCTTACAGGAAACAAAGAGGAAAATCCCTCTTTTTTTCCATTTGTTTACTCTGTGTTTCAGAGCAAGCTATGCAGTCGGCATCACTGCAACACTCTCATACTCTACACTGAAGGTCATATGCACACACTAACACTGACTTTGCAATGGGATCTTTCCCAGGTAGTTAGGAGCCAAGGCTGAAGAGGCAGTCAGTGTAAAGTGCACAGAGAGGAAAGGCAGTGGATGAACAAGACCAGATTCAAACAGTATTCTTGCTCCCACTCACCCTTTGTTGAGAAAAAGGGAGTGGAAGTGCCCCTCACATCATGAGCTCCTTCACCTGTCTTTCCTTTCGGTTTTTAAGTAGTCACAACATGTTTTTTCAAGTGCTTTCTCTCAAAAAGAAAGGCCTTGTTGAAGTTTAACCAGCTCTATTTATTTCTGGTTCATCCCCAGTAAGTGAAAGTTGGAGAGGTGGTCCCAAAGAAATGGCATGCAACATTATTTAAATTCCACTTTCCTGTGACGCATACATTAAAAAAAACCCATCTATAATCCATGAGCTGAGGAAAAGTCTAACACTTGAACACAAAGCCTGATCCTACTCCCTCCTACTCTTTATAAATACCTGAATTCCTATTAATTACAGTAGAAAAACGCCCAATGAAAGCTCTTCTATTAAACTGACAGAAAGTAATAATAAAACAGACCAACCAGCTACTCCAACTATTTTATCACTTTCAATTTGTCAGTACATGGTTCAACCATTCAAAAAAGTTTAAACCCTCCCAGAAACATGAAGGTCTCCAGAAATACTCATAAGAGTAGACCTGCCCTTAAATCCCTGCACTGCTCAGAGACAAATACAGGTCATGACTTCCTCACCACTGAGGGCCTTTTATTAAGAACTGATGTTACAAGCATCAAAATTTAGAAACATTTAGAAATACAGATAGTGGTCTAAACAATGACAGCACTAATACAGTCACCTTACTTAACCTACCCTTCTTAACTTACCTGGAGTTTAAACAAAAACATCTGCTGCTCTTGCAGGCTAAAGACATACCTCTGTATATTAACTATTGCACCAGGATATGTAGTATCCTAATTATGAAACACTGCTTTCCTCCTCTTTATTTGTTTGCATTTTTAAAGAAAGACATCATTGATAGTAAATACAATTTTTAAAAGTTTTAACCATATCGAAAAAAAAAACCAATTCAGGAAATTTCAGCTCAGAAGCACTGGTAAGGTTATTGTAATTTTACCCACAAGAAAAATGACACCTTCCCTACTAACCCTCAACACTGCAGAGTACTGAACACATAGCTTTCATTTTTTGTTAACCTAACCATCTAATACTCTGCTACTAAAGTATGAAAAGTTTGTAGCCGGTAAGAAGCTGGCGCACTCTGCTTTGATAGAAAATGTTCACCAGCATTAACTCACAGCCTGTCAAGAAGAAAGATGTTACATGATCCTGGAAAAAGGATCTCCTATGTGGTGAAAGGAATCACAAAAGGAATCACCTATGTGGGGACTTGAAGAAAATGATATTTCCCTAGCATGTCCAAAGCAGCAGAAAACATCTCTGCAGCTAAATCCTGCAAGCCCTCACCCTAAACAAGTACTTCCCTTCAAAGGGAAAATTTCTCTTACCCAAAGTTACAGAACCTTTGCTAGAAATACTCATCCATTCTAAACAACTCCAAGAACAACAGTATTTCACTTTTTAGTTAAAGAGCTCATTCACTATTAGTTAAAGACAACAAAGGAGTTGCAGGCAGAAAAGTGTGCTCACCACAGAATTAGTGAACTATTTATACAACAGGCATGTTTCACCTTTTCCTTTAGTGGTTCTAAGTAGTTAGAAGTTAGAAATGTTTTACTGTTCTCAAGCCAGCACATGATCAGTAACTCAAGCCTGGCTGACATGTCCAATGCACAGAGGCTTTGCATTCTGCAAAAATGTGTTTAGAAAAGAAGTTAAAGCACTAAGACAATGTATAAAACAAAGCTTTTTTACAAAATTACTTCGCTTCTGTTGGATACTCATTTCAACACACCTCAAATGTTATTTAATAGCCAATAAAATAGTGTTCTCAGCTGTCATACTTTTGGAAGGGAACTGCGCCAAAGTGCCATCAGGAAGAAAGCATTTAAAAGTCTGTGATTTTTACAAAGCAACTTTTGCCAAAGTCTGATAGACAGCGTTCAATCCATGGACTAAAAATATTCTGGGACTTTAAAGCCACCTGGTAACTAGAAATTCACACTATTACAATGTAGTATTTCCCATCACAAGGATATATGCCTGTCATAACAAAAAAAAAAAAAAAAAAAAGAAAAAAGCAAACCCACAGAACACCAAACACTTTAGAGTAAAACAAAAGCAAGTTCAAACTGCAACACATTAAGGAGCAGGAAAAAAAAAAAACCAGTGGCGTGTGGAGAAGCAGCAGCAGGTAGGCTTTTAGTTACTCAAATCAGCAGCAAATTTTGAAACAGTTTCACTGCCTAATAGGATAAGTAGCACAGTTACTGCACCAAATAAGCATCAATAATGACATCTCATGAGCTTAATTAATCTCTAATGTCAGTGTTAAAAAGCATCATCCTCAATATGCCCAAATCCAAAGAGGCATTTTGAAAACATACAGACCAAAACGAACAAGAAGTATCAGAAGTAGGCATGTAAAATGCTGGGGGTGGTGTGATCTATGGCTCTGTGTGTTCAGTCAACAACTCCAGTGGCTAAAAAAACCCTAAACCAATAAAACCAAAAAACACCAGAAGAATCTTTTAAGTTCACACTTAAATTGTGGCATTTGATTGAAACACATCCATGGATCACCACTGGGTATTGTTTATCTTTAACAGAAAATACAAAAATGTCAGAACTGGATTACAGTAGTACCTCAAAGCTTAAAAACTGGTGCTCTTTCATGTTTTGAGAACACTGTCCATGCCATCCACTATGTACACATTCTCCTAAAATCAGGAAGTATACTAACGGATGTATTGGGAAATGAATGTTCTCCTTAACATTGATCCACTGATTCTTTTCCCATGTATACATACTGCTTGCTAATCAGGAACGCACAGGAGCTGTTTTACTTTTACAGAAGAGCCCAGCAGATTAAGTTACTTACTGAGAAAAAAATTGAAGAGGTTTTTCTGGACGCTGGGTAATTCAGCATGCAAGACATATGCAGGTATCTCCCCCACATATAACTTTACATTGGTTATCAGGATTGTACTCTCTGTCTTTAACAACCTTTAAAACAACTGACAGGCCTACCAGCTAGCATTTATTCAGACTACTGTATTACTTGGCAAACACAATCACTGTGTAAACTGTAAACACCTCTGTTTCATCTTGCCTACCTAACAACAGAAGACAGAAATGCTTCTTGAAAGCAGATTCCAAGCATGCCCATTACTATTTTTTCATGCTTACATCAGTGGTTACATTTTTTTTCCCAAGACAAGCAAAAGTCTAAACCATGTTTAGCTCGTTCAAAGTTTGTCTTTTTAGAAGTGGTTTTCTTTTGCAATGGTAAAGTAGCACTCTACATTCAATTCTGTCTGGAACACTCTAAGAACAGATCAACAACACACTTTGAAATTATTATGAAGTCAAAATGTTACATGCCACCTTAGCCTGAAGCTAATTTTAACCACCTCTTCATAAAACAGAGAAAACATTAATTTAAAATGAAAAATATTCATCCACGCTATCCTAAACATGCCAATACAGAGATATTAAGGAGCTGGAAAAGAAGTTAAGAGCAGTACATAAGATGTTTACTGTTTCTGATTAATGCATAGAGTATAGACAAACTTATATTTTGACATCATGGCCACCTATAATAAAATTAGCATTACCTCTGCACCCAAACACTAACAGAGGACCTGTATCAACTAATCACCTTGATTCCACAGCTCCCCTTCATAAAGATAGTATCAGGATTTGGTATTTCAGTACTTCTGCAAGGAAGACAGTGAGAGTAACATTAAGTCCATGCACACAGGACACTGCCAACCTGAATGTTCACTAGCACTGGCACACTTCCAAGTGCATGCACACTGCAACAGATGCAGCCGTAGTGACTTGAACAACACAATTCATTTGTCCCAACACTGAATTCAACAGCTGCATTTAAAAATATCGATCTTCCAGGTTTTCCAGCTCAAACCTCCAAGTCTGACAACTGGTCAATTAACTATGCCTGTTAGACAAGGGTCTCCACTTCCCCTCCAAACCAAGTTAGATCATATCTGTGCTGCTCAAAAGCAGCCACATAGCACTGCAGCTCAAGCAGGAGTCATGGGTGACTATGGATAAATCCATTCAGATCACTCTTCCCTACAAAGAAGAAAGGGCTGTGCAAACAGCAAATAACACAGGAAAATGCCTTCCACTGCCCAGCAGGTATCTCAGATTTGCACTGGTTTAAGACAGATGCAGACTGCAGCAGCTCACACTGTCTGGAACAAAACATGCACGAAACGAACATGGCCTGAAAGGTCCCTCAAGGTTTCACTGCTATCCCTGTAGTTAAACAGCTTGCAAGTCACCCCACAGGAATACCATACAAACTATAAAATTGCATTCTCATCAGCACTACTCGCTGTCTCAGATCATGTCTCTGCAAAACCTGGTAGTTTGTCTGCATTTCAACTCATTTAATACGGAAACAGTTGAGCCCATTTGAGGTGTTTGCAGCATTAGGCTTTGTAGACAAAGGGAAAGCAGCAAAATCTTGGTATAAGGAAGAGATATATTTAGAATGGTGCTTTCCAGACAGCTATAACAGAGCTTTCCTCCAGCACAGTGATGCTCAAACTGTGATCTCGAGTGTTGCGGCAAATGATGCTTATGGCTCACAAAGCAGAGAGGAAGCAGACAAGTCTCTTCCATTGAAGGCTAAGCACAGTGACAAGAATCACTAAAACTGTGAAGGTTGATAGTCTTGTGAAGTCACAAGGCTAGCAATCCATGGCTGCATGTCACCTCTCCCAGGTATACAAATCAAGCCATTTCATTTGTTTGTTGTTCGGTTTTTTGTTTTAGTTTTGTTTCCCAGTTTTGCCATGTTGTTTTGTTTTCAAAGGGCATCAGTTTGAAACAAACCATGCTCCTCTATGCTACAAGTTTACCAGCTCCCCGATCAATATCACGTATTCTGAGAGCACCAGCAAAAAAAGCAAAAAATCTCAGTGTGAGCCTGAAACCTCAAAGCTGATGGATAGTAAAGTACATTTTACTGTGAGAAACCAGCAGATAGGAGATTTATTTATACATAAATGTATAAATAAATATAAATAAATTTTTTTTCTAATTTTTTCTAATACTATTTTTTTCTAATTTTTTTCTAATACTATAACTCATATAGATCATGTGAAAGCAATTTACAAAAACAAGAATGTGAAGAAGTCATAATCATTGTACAATGTGGACAAATTATTATTTTGTGATTTACAATGCATGGAATATTGTAAACCTCAACTTTCTGAGCGAGACTTTATAGGCTAACTGAGATGAACTGCCTGGATCTGCCACACAGCAGCTTCCTACAGAAAAACTGTGAAATCACAGTCATTAAAACTACTCTGATGCTGCATAAAAACTGAAAATAAATTTAAAATTAAGGCGAGAGAAACAAGAGGGTAACTAACACACAAGAAAGTTGTAAGAAGTGTGAGTTTTTAACACACCACGATGTCCAGATCATCTAGCTAATGCACACTTAAATGTTTATCGATAAATTTTAATAGAACATAAAATGCAGGCCAGCATCACACTCAAGTTTACATCTATCCAGAACGAAGGCTAGAAACAAAAGGTTAGGTGAGATTACCAATCTACATTTAAATTTTGATAAACAAACCTTCACTCTGCTGGCAAACCTCACAGCCCTGTGTTTATTACAGAGGGAAATGCTTGAGACAGGAGGACGTGCCAACTGTCTACAGGGATCTGCACCTTGAAAATACACTGAGAGTGCCTAAGAACAAGGACTGATTACAACCAGTCTTCACAGGACAAGCACAAAGCTTTGTAACTAGCTTTCAAGGAGGAATTCACTCCTGCTGTGATGGGGAGAAGTTGACATCTTTCCTGCAACCACCAGGCAGCAGAGATTCTTCCCATAGCCCAAGGTAACCATCTGCCAGGGTGATACCATTTCAGCTTTTACTACAACTTTGGATTTTAATCACACTTGTAGGGAGAAACTATTATTACTTGCTTGAGCCCAAGTAAAATATCGTATATAAGAAAGTGACTGCAAATGAGTAAGAGCAACAAAACAAAGCAGACTAAGCCTCTCATTAAAATATCCTTAAAGGCATGCAAGAAATAGACTGCTCCTGTATTTAGAAAGGTAATATCCAGAGACTATCAGTTATTTTGAACAACTCAGAGGATGTCTTGCCTGTCAAATAGATAGAATGTCATTGTCTTTTTAAGTTACTATTTACTGCTCGATTGCTAAGAGCATAAGTTTTTAGTATTGCATGTCAACAGTTAAGGTTTATCTTCCAGGAATTGCCTATCCCCACCAAAAGAAAATAACAGAAATTACTTGAGACTTTAGAAAACCTGCAGCAGACCTACTCATTTAAAAAGCAGAGAAAGAGGACAAACCTAACAACTTTTTTTTTTTTTAAATTCCTCTCTGCCAGTTCAATCACATCTCTGCCCTATCCACATTCTTTATTGCTGCTACCACATGTTCTTTGCTTATGCTACACAGGCTGTATCAGCTTCGCTTTACTGTCCCAAGTAAGGGTTCATCCACATAAGCAAAGCATTAGCAGCAGTTGTGTACGTTGCTTTTCAAGGACAAATGAATTTGACTAACACAGGCCACAGAACAGCACAAAACTCAACAGAAGGTGTGGGAAACAAGACAGAAAAATCATGAAAATTACATTCTGTTTGACTCATTGCTTTATCATAAGGAAAAACTGCTTTTTTTCTTACGCACTTGGTAAGGACTTAATCAAATCTGTATTTTTTAACTGGAAGTAGATAAAATCCTAAAAAGGAAGATGACAGCCATCACCAATGTAAACTTTGGAAGAAATTTTTTAAATATTAGAAAATTACTCCTTCCTGGAAAGAGTGTGTCTGCATTTCCACAGCCCTACTTAGAGTTTGAAAAACCCAGCCCAGGATGTCTGAAACACAAGCATCCTGCAGTAAAAGGTACTCAGGTTATTCCAACAACAGAAAACATTTAACTAATTGAGTAATTTAAGACTGCATTCAAACAGTTCAAATCTAGGCTATGCAAAAGCACAAGCCAATGTAATTTTGAATCTAAACTAACATTCCATCAGGAAATGTTATACTTTGCCTAAAAGAGGAAACTACCACTCCCATTTCCATTACTAACTGTGGAATAAATAATTTTCTTTTGTTTAAAAAGGGAAGGGGAAAAAAAAGAGCTCAGTGCTGCACTTATGCCAGATGAAAAATGGCACTAAAAGTCACAGAATGTAAGGGAAACCCTTTCATCATGGCCATGATTCTATTCTTGCAATTGTATACTAAATGCTCACAATGACAAACATTTACAATGCTTTATTTTTTTTTTTAAACAAAAATTGTTACCAAAAATTTAACAAAAATATGATTACTGCAGGAGTCAGGTTGTTCACTGAACTACTATTTTATCTATAATCAAAGCAGAGGTGAAAACAGAAAAATAGGCTTTTAAGTTTGGAAACAAAAGTCACTATGCAGAACTTTTGGAAGGGCTCAGTTCATTTTGGACTATGTATTTTACAACAGAAATGTTTTCAGCAGCTTCCTCAGGTCACCAGAGCATTACAAAGGATTCCAGCAAAAATAATGAAGTACAACATAGTATTTCCTGACAAAGCAAGAGAGAAAAAGCCATGAAAACCACAGTGTTGAAAGAGTTCCAGAACTGAAGTCTAAAAATCCATCAATATCACAAGTGAGTCACCCTTCTACGGCTGAAGCCAATGCTGGGGGAAGCATTTTTTTTTTTGCTTTCGAGGGCCAACTACAGTAGAGTCACAAACGAGGACTGGAATCCCAAAAATACTACTGTAGTAACAATAAAAGTGTTTTAAGGAAAAGGTCAGAAAAGGTCACTTGTATTACAAACCAGAACATCCTTGATAACACTGGCACACAGCCTAAACCCACACAAGCCAACATCCTGTCTGAAATCAGGTTCTTGTGGTTCACAGTTTTTCCATACTGTTGCTAAGTTAGATCCTAAACTATTTCTCTCCATTGAATCCATTTCAATTATTATTCAAAAATCAAATCAACATACAGTAGCCATGGCAAGTGCACCTCACTGCCAAAACTGTCTGGCAAGGCTTGCCATAGCAGTATTCCTCCATACTGACATGCACCACTTTTCTCCAGACATCGGACAAAGAATGAATAGGCTTCACGTAAGAAAAATACATTTCCAAAGGCAGCGAAGATTTTGAATGTAAGTTTCTCACATATCTGTTTGTAGTTATAAAATGGAAATGTGTACTAACTCAAAGGGAAATAAAACAGAAGTATATTCCCAGGCCATACCTCCTTACTTAGCGTTTCTGATTTCTGGAAGTTTTGTGCACAGCAAGGACTTGGAACAAGTAGGGGTAGGTGTGTGCGGGTGGGGAAGCCCTTCGTATATTCTAAGTGAACATGAGCACATTCAGAGCATGTGGCTGCTCCTCAAACAATACAAGACTAGTATGCAATTTTCTTTAACAGAAAATTGAGAAGCCTACCCATTCCTCTAAAACCATACACTACTTCTCCTTGAATCAGCAAGACATATCATTCTTCTTTTCAAAAGTCAAGAAGTTTTTAGTAGCATTTAAAATCTAACCTGTAGCTCCAAGAACTTTAACAAGTTATACTTATTCTGACTGTAAATCAAAGGTTCTAGATATTACGTCAGCATGTAACATGCATGTTATTTAGGCCTTCATTAACATGCACAGAGTTGAACAATAAAATGCAACATAAGACTTATTTTTCTAATTCATGCCCCACATCCACAAAACCATAAAACTTTCTAGACACCAAAAATGTGGTAGTGAAAAGTTTGGAAAAGAAGGGGGATGGAGAACAAAACCAGAACTGAACAAACAAAAAAGGAGAGCTTCCCTGATAAAGTAAAGAAAACAATTTAAGAAAGGAGGATAAATTTATACAGCAAAATACAATTTACTCTGTCATTTATTACACAAGTTACTGGAATTCTGCATATTGTATTTCAGCCAAAAGACCGGGTTTTAATAGTACTTAAACTATCCAATTGACAAACAAACAAAAAAAGCATGACTGGTAACGTAACATTTCTAACTTTAACTGACAAGCCAAAGAACACCTTAGAACTACCTTTTGACAGAAAAAATAGAAAAAAATTTGCACCGCTATTAAGAATTATTTCATTTTTATAGTGCAATTCAGGGAGACATAAAAACAAAGTGACAGAAAGGATGGCAAATGTCTCTACCAGTAAGCCAAGTACTAAGCTGCTTTCATGAGACCTCTACATTTTCCTGGTGTTAATTTTTTCCGGGGCCGCAGATTCTGATAACCTATCTAGACTACAAGTATTTGCATTTGTGATAAGCTACCAGTGGTGTACTTGTGGACATGTGGTTAACGCCTCATTTTGTTAGCTTTGGTTGCCTACTGAAGTAGTGAAGAGCAGGACTTGCTGATGAACCTGAAACCCAAACCACAAGACTAAGAATACTGCTGAATAATTTTGTGACTCAATGTTGTGTGTTGATTTTACTTATCTCAAATCAGACACTGCTCTTGTCGGGTACTAAATGTCCTTTTAGATGCAAGTCACATGCCTACAGGGCCAATCTGTCTATGCTCTTAACTTTTATTATAACCTACCTAAATATAATTGGGAGGGGAAAAAAAAAAACATAAAGCACTTCAAATTCTTCAAGAAAATCATGTCTATTTGGACTGTGAAACAGATGCAAGTAAAGACAGATTGTCAGAGAAGCTGAACAGGAATTGGGCCTCTAACATCAGTTGTTTATATTATTAATAAATAAAAGATTGTTTTCTATTTTAGACTAAAGTAAGATTAAATTCAGTGAGGTACTGGATTATTACGTAACACCACTGTCACCTAAGGTTATATTGTCACAGTGCATTTAAGTTAAAGACACTGACAAGTTTACTTATGAATTAGTTTTCAGTGTTGCTCAATATACTTGGATCAAGAGACTTACTACTATTTGAAGTAGTTCTGTGTCACAATAAGAGAGACAAAAATAGAATAGTTAAATTCAGTATCTGGCCTCGCTTACCATGACAAGGAACTATAACCTGAAAACTTGGCTTAAGAGTGTCAGTATCGCGGTCTTAGCAAAATAAACTCAAATACTTCAGAAGTCAGACCCCTTATATAAAAGCAGACAGACGTATTTTCTTCATATTTGAAATTATTCAAAAGAAATTTCAAGCATCTAGAAAGAATGTTCTCTTCTTGTCCCCTATAAGAGCACCCTCATCCCTTCCTGCAAATGTCCCCTGCTTTCTCTGAGCAGAGTAATTTGAAGGAAGGCAACTGGGTACTGTTCCAGCATTGTCTAGATTATGAAACTGTAATGATGCCCAAAACATGTCCATCTATACTCTCTTCAGACAAATGAGCAAGAAAAAACTGTTTAACTAGCACAATGCTTCCAGAAAGACAGCTATGATTTAGGTTATTTTATTTGCTGAGAAATGGTTAAGATAAATCATTCACTATACCATGACAGACTGTGTGGCAGGGATTACTATTCCTTCTGTCTGGCTTTTCCTGTTTACTTAGTCAAACAGGAGGCTTCTACCTCTGATAAGGAGTGAGACTGGTATCATGAGCTACAAGCATTATCAGCAACTTCCTTAGAAATCTGTCCTTTCTCTCTGTGGTCCAAATCTCTGGATGAAGAGTGTGCCATATGACCTACACGGTACCTCCTCCCTTCTTAAATTCTTCAAGCAAGTCTTAAAAGCTAAACTTAAGATTAACAGATCTAGCTTGGTCCTAACAAGCAATGTGGATATTTTGAGGTTAAATGGGGTCAGTTTCTTACCTAAATATTTAAACATTAGACTGACTATTTTCAAAATACTTTGACAACATGCAGCAATGTCAGCAATGAACCTGGAATACCCAGCCTATTGGTCTCTGCTCACTCAGCAAGAAAATCCTGTTTCTCAGAAAGAAAACTCCTAGTTCTCACCTTTCACAAGACAAAGCTCATGAGCTGTGCAAGTGCTAGCTGAATCTTTCTTGTGACTTACTTTAATCAGACCAAAAAACATTCTCACATACTCTAAAAGAGGGGTGAGGGAATTAATTCTTCACCTTTCCACTGTAAATTCTCCTGTATGTGTTCGCTTGGTTTTAGTTGATCTGCTTTTCTAGTTGCAAACATGAAAAGAAGCAGAAGACAAGAATACATCTACCATCCCTGATGAGGCACCTAAACCAATCATCATCTCATCCCTGAAATAGGTACTTCACATGGCCCCTTGTCCCTCTGCCACAACAACTCCTCAGTCTAAATACAAAAAGCTGAGCATCTGTGCTGGTTTTGCCAGAGTTTATTTTCCTAAGAGAATTGGGCTAACATGGGCGATTATTTTGGATTTGCACTGGAAACAGTGTTGATAACACAGGGATGTTTTAGCTGTTGCTGAGCAGTGCTCACACAGGGTCAAGGCCTTTTCTGCTCCTCACCCCACCCCACCAGAGAAGATGCTGAGGGACACAGGAGCTGTGAAGGGACACAGCGAGGACAGCTGACCCCCACTGAGTATAAGGATATCCCATCCCATATGACATGATGCTCAGCATATAAAGAGACGGGAAGAAAGATGGAGGAGCCACTTATGAAGTGATGGTGTTTGTCTGCCCAAGTCACAGTTTCACGTGATTTAGTTTCGCTTTCCTAGAGATAGCTGAACATGTGCCTGCCCATGGGAAATGGTGAATGAATCCCTTGTTTTGTTTTGCTTTGCTTGGCTTTTGCTTTACCTAAAATGACTGTGCCTCAATTCACAAGTTTACTCACTTTCACTCTT
The DNA here is from genome assembly GCA_013400215.1 of Cisticola juncidis. Taxonomy (NCBI): domain Eukaryota; kingdom Metazoa; phylum Chordata; class Aves; order Passeriformes; family Cisticolidae; genus Cisticola; species Cisticola juncidis. The sequence continues at coordinate 485,366 of VXBR01000461.1, read as the reverse complement.
CTGATTCTCTCCCCTATCCCACAGGGAGCAAGTGAGCTGGTGGCTGTGGCTGTGTGAGGCTTAGCTGCCAGCCAAGGATAAACCATGACAGCATTCCTCTTTATGAATTCAACCCCAAGAGCTCAGAAATGTTGCTCCATTAAAAGCACATCCCAGCACATGCTGCTGGTTAGGGCTGCTAGAGCATGCTACCCCTCCCCAATCCCCTCCGGTCTCTCATGGACTATTGAGCTGAAATTAGCTATTCATTACATGTGAAGGAGGCTCACACAGAGCAGCACCCTGCTGCTAAAGACTGCTATTTTACATGGCTATTTTGCAACTACAGCATCTGCTACCTTACTAATATGTATATTTAATGCCACTGCATAATGTGCAGAATTATACGGTGTTCACTGCCTGTTTGTTCAGATACTACATGCTCGTAAGCAGCACTATTCCCTTTGAAAAACATAGTACTTTTTTATTTTATTCTTCTCCCTGGTGTTCCTTCTAACAGAGCCCCAAACAAGCCGCTCATGAACTACTCTAGACCAAAAATCCCCATGACTTGGGGTGGCACAAGCTTCTGGCCCGCACTACTAATATAACTTTGTTTATTTCCTGGGCCTCACTCCCCAGGCTATAGTTTTACATTGTTCTAATATGAAGGATCTGGAAAGGGAATCGTGTCTTGACAACTGGTCAGATATGTACTCCACATTAATCTTGCCACTGGGAATATGAATACTCACAACACTGGCCTTTGCAATAGATTTTGTTCTTTCCACTGTAAGACACTCAAAGTAATATTAAATTCCATCACATGCAGTTATTCATCATTTTGTTCACAGAGCAAAGGGGAAGAGGGGAAAAGAAAAGAAAAACAACGTTTTAAACTAGAGGGTTTAGGAGTCAAGTGTGGGACCAACATGTCAGGTGTTCCATGCCCTACAGGAAAAACTTCAATTTGTTCCTAGGCCAAACGTCCTCTTAAGCCAATCTCATCAATCCTCCCCTACACCTAATTCAGCAAAAAGTTATTATGAAGGTGGTTATTCTAGGTGGCAAAATTATTGTCCATATGGTATAGAAGGCAGTAGCACCAGCATCTGTGGTTGCCAGCTCAGATTTCAACTTGAATTACCTATCTCCAAAGCAACCTAAGTACAGGAAATGAATCTACTCTGCATAACTGAAGTGATGCCCTCACAGAAACACTACTTTAAATCTGATTTTGAGGAAGCGATTGTCTGCTCTCTGTTAGAAGGCGAACATAAATTCCAAGCAAAGGAGATTTTTCTGAGATAAAGCAAGCTCAACTGGGTGTTTAGGGTTATGCAGGTAGACACTTGTTCTAGAATTTTTATTCAGACTATTTTGGTGTTAGAAAGATCTGGGAGCTGTAATAACACTTAAGTGTACCCACAGGATACTTTTAGGAACAAAATGCTAACCAGTGAATTCACCTTGTTCCAAGCTACAAATAAATATATACATGAGTAAGGAGTGGCAGAGACAGTCCTTACTGGCCAGGCAGAGCCTCCATCTAGTGATGTCTTTTCTTCTATGAGCACTCAATAGTCAAATAGCCTATTGTTTCAATATGAAAGGATATCCAAGGCTTTCCTAACTATCCTTTATTTACAAAGGAGATAAGCTTAATTCCTAATGACAAAAAGGACCCCAGTGGACAGGGCCTTTCTACTCACCCAATACACACAAAGGCTGCTCTGATGTGTAGCTCAGACTGTGCCCTGAGAATTTTGTAGAACTAAGCATCACCCCAGCTCTTGAGAGCATAAGTGTATCAGGAGGCTGATAAGGGCTGCTGCCTGCAATGCACTGCTCATGAGAATAAAGACAGCAGAGAAGACTGTACCTGAAAGGAACTCCAGAAGGGAGGACCAACATATACTTCTTACACACATATGCACACATGCAGAGTTTGTATGCAACCAGAACAGGATAATTCAGTTAATCTTCCACATTTGGGGTCTGCTTCAGACATTATACAAACTAATAAGAATATTTTATTTGTGTGTGTGTGTGTGTGTGTGTGTGTGTGCGCGCGTGCGCTGCTACTGGAACATACAAAGTTTCTCTTTCTAAAGCAGTAAGCTATTCAAACAACCCATTAATACCTCACAAGATGAGGCAATGGTTCTCCTTTCAGTGAGGAAGGACCATCACAGCTTGACATTTATAAAGCATATGAAGGTGAGTGGAATAATTTCTCAAATTATGCCAGATTCAGAATAAACAAAAACAACAAAATCTATTTCTTCCACCACATGCATTTTTAACAATGACAACCCCCATGTAGTCCACACAAAGAAAAACAATTTGAATACCAAAATAATGAAGCAGAACCAAGATACTTCTAAAAAAATATATAGATAGATACTTATTTTTTTAAAATTCATCGACCCAGAATTAATAAAGCAGAAAAAATGGACCTGTTGTATTTTGGATGGAAAATTTACTAGGATTTTAAAATATCCCTGTCAGTGACAAAACTGGTTAGAAAAGAATTAATTTTCTTTTTAAGAGTAAGCATGTCACCATCTGAACATTTTGTTTTGAAATGTGATGTTTACTTTTTACATCAGAGGCCAATGCAAATTACAAACCTTCAAGACCATGAAAAACAAGACAGCTAAAGGAACCACCTTTTAAATTTCTGGAAATATATGCTGAACAAAAAAAATAACTTGCCCAGCTGCCCAGGACATAAAGAGAAGTAACCTTTGTATTTTCCCTCCAAATAAATGAATAGTAGAAAAGCTACAGCATTATTTCTGTTTTCAGGTGAGTTTCAGGGATTTTGTTTCTCATCTAGCTGGCTCTGCAACCTAATTGTTTAGACAAGAAATTTTTGTATGACCTCATTTTCACAGTCAAACAAAGTATTTCTGAGGGCATTCAAAGGATCTATTGCTGTAATGAAATAGTGGTTTAATTAAGTACAGAAATTAATATTTTTTAAATGCTCAACAATCTGAACAGGCTGAAACAAATACTGCTACACTATTCCATTGCAGTTCTTCTTTCAGAGAAAATATTGAAATCAGCAGTACACTAACCTGAAAATAAACTACTTCACCATTTTTTCCCCTAGTGTAATTACTTTAAGCAATTAAAAAAGTCTTAATAAAGAGAGGACATTACTTTGAATTCAGAGCTCCTGACTGAAGTTCTCCAGCAAGAAAACATCTTTTTTGAAACAGCCTTCCTTCCTACTGTATTTTAAGGGTAAAGAAGAAACAGAAAATCACTGCAATATCACTAAGTACCTGTGCCTTCAATGACATGAAGTTTGTTTTGCTCTCTTTTCTCTCAGAATTCGAAAGACTTTGCTGGAAGGAAGCCTCTCATTTCAACATTTGGATGGTGCACATCACTAGTCACTACCACTTCAAAGGGCAGAGAAAAAGCTCCTAATGCAGCAAAGGCTGTTTGCTAATGTTTGCAGCAACAGATAATCCACAAAAATCGTCTGCAGAGGGTGGGGTGGGCACAGGGATATATTTCTTCCTCTATCATGGATTGCACAGCATCTTATTGAGAAATGAGGGTGAGAAGGCTCGACAGCAGAGTGGGCTAAGCCACAGCCATGCTGACAGCTGAAGGGAATGCCTGTGCCCCTAGGCTCAAACAGGCATCAGGCTGCAGCTGCCAAAAATCTACCTCCTCTCTGGTGCACTCTGAAGCAGAAGTCTGTATGGAAATAGCTTGCAGGGTAGACTGACCCACCTCAGCTGAAGGATGTCTAGCACAGCAGAAGGTGAACTAGCTGACAAAGAGAGGAAAAGAGCCCACACTGCCACTCACGGAGGAGAGAGCAGCACAACCTGTGCTAATGTCTGCCCCAGAGAAGAGCAGTGCATGAGGAACAGGCAGTCTAGACAGGATGGGGGGCGGGGGATGTGCCGCTTGTTTGCTTCAGCTGTCCCACAATGCAGACTTTTCCCACATCAAAAGGAGGGGAAGGGAGGGGAAACAGACAGGCTGCCTTGCAGGAAGACCTAGCCCATTTTTAAAAGGACAGAAAGAAGTCTGTCACCATTTGTTCATGATACTTGCTGCATGTCTTAGAAAAACTGATTTACTACTTAATAACTCAAGGATTGGATTTTTCCCTACATGGGTCACCAAGAACTGAATTCAATTCATTATCTACCAGTAATTCTGACTGTGTCTACGCTGATGCCAAGAATCTTCCAGTGTATAACTTACTTTTAGAAACAAGACAAACCCACTAAGTTGACTGCTTTAATGCATCATGGTAAACAACTACCCAACAGATTAAAAATACAAAATAACAGCAAGCTACCCTAAGCATCTATATATACCCTGCATATCATCTTCTCTCAATAGCAGTTCTCCAGTCATACAACAGCTAGCCATATGTACCAAATCTCAACCTTTCAGGCAGGAAAATGGAACAGAGTAAGGGTGAGGAAAGGACATATTAAAAAATTTAAGTCTTCACAAACCCAGAAATTATTTGCAACATAGTATTTAACAGTTGTTTAAAATATAACTGGGCTTATAATAGTTATACTCATTTAGAGCAGAAGTACATTTCTTTAAGTAAATACAGTCTGACAGCAGTTTGGATCACCTATCAGAATGAATCAACTACAAGTTTAATAAGTAGTATTTGTATTCTACGTAATAGTCTGTGTTCTTTCAAGCCACTGCAGTGATAACACATTTAAAGTCTTTCACTGTGTACTAAATCTAAGCTACCTAGCAAAATACAGCACATTCCAGTTGGACACTTCCCAAACCATATCACTCAACTTTTTAAATATTACTGCCATCTGGCTACTAGGCTTTGTTTACACAAACAGTAGCTGTGCAGACATTTCTACAGCAGCTGTAGTCAAAAAAAATTAAGTAATGCTGTTTGGTAATTCACATTAAAAAATAGAAAACGCTAAAACTATTTTATCAAGTCAGTTATCATTGCACCCCAAAAATTAAATATAGGTAGCTTTGTGTTTTGCTGTATTTTCCATTTCAGTGCTTTAATGTTCTTTACCAACTCACGTCCCACTGGCATTCTCAAAGTCCAGATGTAACAGTGACTGAAGAACATGTGAAGAGCAAGTAGTGTATCTTTTATTATCTGTAATTCCATTTGGGATAAGTACCAGTGCTACAGAAATACAACATGGAAATGATGTCATAGTAATACCTCTGTTTGCTCTTCGGCTACATAGCAAATCAGAGCCTTCTCAAAGAAAACCTAGAACCATGCTGAAGGCTCTGATTTCTTCCAGGGGCTCTTCCCAGTGTCCAGGTCACAGTCAATAAAACAAGTATTTAAATTATGACTAATCTGAAACAATGCACAATGAAAGCTGGGGAAGTCCTGGGAGCAGTGGGAATATTTAAATCAGAAAAGAGCCTGTGGGCTTTTTTAATTACAGTAAATTATATTAATGAGGCCTGGAAGCCACAAACCCAAGGTTCTTTGTGACTGAGTTGTCAAAGCTGCACAAAACACATTCAAGGCCAAACAGGTGAAGAAGCATTTCCAGCAGTTTACTTTGTGGATATCTTATAGATCTATGGCAGAATTCAATCTTTAAATAAATGCTGTGGCCTCAGAGACAAGCTTTGGCTGGATAAAAACCAATGAGTGTAGCTACAGCAAGGTTTTTTTCCCAAGTTCTGCCATGCTTAAACATCACCTAAATCTCCATCCATGTACTTATTCACTTCAGTACCCAAATATAAGAGATCTAGCAGTTGCTTAAAGTATGCATAACTAGAAATGAAACAGTTGCACCAATTTAAAACGTGTTTGTTTGCAAGAAAATATTGTCTGACAGCAATCTGAATCAACTGCAAACTTAATAAGCTATAGGATCATTAGGAAAAGTTGTTCATACATATGTCAATAAGTTGAGCTTTGTGTTTTTGTCCCAAATGTTCCACCAGGAACTGTACAGTTTGGTACATGCATACACATTCCTTGTGGCAGTAACAGCTTGTTCCTACATTTGAATGAACACAGCAGATTGATCAAGCACTTTACAGCCCAGAACAGCTCTGAAGGCTGATCTTGCTGACAGTGTTGACAAAGAGTCTCTTTGTTCTCTTCCAGAGAGCAGTATTTCTTGACCTATAAATTGTTTACATGTTGATATTTTAGAAAAAACCCCAGTATTTTTGGAAGCAATAGCTAGACTTTTACCTTCTTTCTCCTCTGTCTCAAATCACAGGTACTGAGGTTATCTGAGAAGTGACATGGTCCAATCTGACTGAAACAAGTACAGCATCTGGACAAGTTATAGCTTGATTGACTTGAGTACTTTATAAAAGATTTCAGGCCAGAAGTACAGACTCTTCTTGCTAAGGATCAAACCAAAAAGAGCTATTAACCACAAGCAACCAAAAAACCCGGTATCACACCATTTTATTATAAGATCACACAATATGCATGGATATCAGTGAGTCTATTGAAGTTAAATATCTTTGTGAATGGATTCTGAAGTATCAGAAAAGTTATCATTAGGTTATCATTATATATATATATGAACCATCTACTAGGCCACAGAGAGAAAGCAAAAAGGTAGTTTATTCTCATCTTATACAAAATAGCTTTCAAAAGGTCTTAAAAAGTGAAGGAACCACTAACTTTCTTAACATGTTTTTCATCCCTAAGATAAAATAACACCTAACATAAGAGATTCAAGCAACCAAATATTAATGAATAGTACCAATGTGATCCTAAGATCACATTGGTTTTGATACTGCTCACCCAGTGACAATTTTCAAATGACCAGTGCTGCATTCTTACATCTGTCTTTTGACTCTTACAGCAGGCTTGTGCTGTAGATAAACACGGCCAATACAGGTTATACAGCAGAGCATGCCAAGCAAATCTCTGAACAGGTAAGTAATGGGAAAAAATAGTGAACAATTAAAGGACATATTTAGATTTCTGAAATCAGAACAAATTCAATAATTAGATACACCTTTTCTTTTTTCTTTTTTTTTTTTTTTTGATTCAGATCACTGTTTGCAAAGGCAAAAAGTATGGATAAGCAAAAAGAGACAAGCTGCAAGAACTGCAAAACCAGACTACTACTCTAATTATGTCCTAGACAAAAAGCTTGTAGTATGATGCTTGCTTCAGAAATGCATCACTCTTCCAAGACATTACCTTCGGTTTTTACAAACACAGCCGGCAGAGAAGACAGTTATTCAAGTACCAAATTTCATTTATATTCTTTTCAGACAGGGGTAGAAAAGAGGAAACATTATCTTGTATAAAGACATCTGGGTTTTTTTATACTGCCTTATATCTTCCACCTTGACCTTTGCTCTATTTCTTTTATCTGGTAAAACTGATAATGACAGAGAATTGTCATTGATGCACCAAGTGGTTTTCCTATTTGTACAGTATATACTTAATCACAGTTCCAGTCTCAATGAAATCCCTAGAAGTTAAGAAATCTTTATATTTAGTTTTTAAAACCGATCTCCAAAGCGTAAAGGTTTCAAGAAATAGTGGTTGTTTTACTCCTCCTCTCGCTTTCCTCCTCTCTCCTTAGTTCTGAAACAAGCAGAAATCCCCTTTTAATCCTTCCTTCAGCTTCCGATACACACCTAACTGCTTTTGCAGTGCTAAGTAAAACCAGCTGGGGTAGCTGTGCATGAAAGCATTATTCATTTGCCCTGGGTTTCATGAGGTGAAATCCAAAGGCGAATTTGCACAGGTTGTCTAGATTCCCTCACTATCTCTCCAGCAACACATCCACATCTGAATTAAAATTTAGCAAGGCACTAAATTTAATTTAGTGTTGTTGAGAAGAGGAAAGCAAAATTATTTTCAAATTCTCCCTGAGAAGCAGCCTGTTGTATTAGAACAAAGCAGCTCATTTCTATAGTTTCTTTGTTTGGGCAGGTTAAAAAGGTCATTTATGCCTCAAAGCAGCAAATTAACATTTGAGGACATGAATTTTAAAAATGGCTATTTGCTTCTCCTCTCTAAATTACATGGGCAAGAAGGGAAAAGGGGAAACACACAGCCAGACTTCCAAACAAAAAAGAGCCTTCTCCTCAGGCAAATTAGGCATTGACTTTACATCCATAACAGTACATGGTGACTGTATTTTAATTACACCTCAGAAATTAGGCAGATAGTTAAACGGTGTCTAACAAAACTGATTTTTAACTACTGAATAATTTTTGGCATATCATATATAACTTTTTCTCCTGTCCACAGAGACAAGCTCCAATATTCATAATGTGAAGTCACCACCAGCAGAAACAGCTTTTGAGCACATTTTGCACTGACACAATACTGCTCATCTTGCTAGTCATGATTTTAATAAACCACATCATAACTCATAACACAAATACAATTATTCATGTAAGTATTGGGAGTTTAAAAATAAACAAACAAACCTGATGTGCTTTTAAACTTGATAACTGGAATAACTAGATAATCTGGGACCAGGTTCTCTAACTCTAGGCTTTCCACCTCTGAAAGCACCTATGGTTTTCATCAACTCTTCTCAACTAGCATCAACTAAACTATGAACTGCATTTCTATGAAAACCTTACAAGCTAAAAAGCCATTCACAAAGCCACAAATACTCTTCATTAAAAAAGTCATGCTGAATTGAAATTATGCCGATCGGATACAGTTTGAGCAAAAGCTCGTACTTCATCATTTGCTTTCTCCAGCTGTCCAAAAGCTATCTGGCTGTCTTGCATTCATGTCATCCTCCCAGCAGATGGAAGCAGGACAACAACCCGTAGATAATGTTTCCTGCCACATGGAGGTTTTACTAACACTAATTTTAGAAGGCAATTCCCAAGCAATTAGCAGCACCAGTTCAACTCCAGCAGCTTGAACAATAGTGCCTGACGAGGTCAGTGCCAACGTAGTTGTACTGAAGAGGTGGGGAAACAGAAGAAGATAATGGTAGCACACACACAGTGTCTATATAGGCAATATCTCTCGGATACTTCCCTGCTCAGAAAAAAATATCATCCAGAATTCACTGGGAACTGGGTTTCAATGCTTCAATGGTACCATGAAGTAGCAAAAATTGCTACTTCAATAGGCAATTTTTATTTAAGGAGAACAAGCCAACATTTACCATTCAGAATTGTCCAAACCTTACAGCCAAAAAAGAACCATCTGTTGAACTTTTTCAGACCAAGGAACAGCTCAAATATCCATTACCAAATGTAACGATTCACTTCCAGCCAGGGTAAGACTCAGAAAAACCCTGATACTCCACAGTATCTTTAACAATGCTGCTTCACATAACAACCAGATAGTAAACACTCTGTGACAGAGTAACCTGTAGGAGCAAAAGATGAATGCTGCTAGGCACTAGCTCATACTAAAAAAAGTAAATTGGTAATACAAAACACAGCTGTTGTTTTGAAGGCAACGAAAAATTTCAGACAATAGCTCCTTACACAGACAGGTGAACGCAGAATGTTCCCACCTGTCAGTGTGAAGAGTATGTGCCACTGCTTTTTGCCAAACAAGAAAAAAGAGCAGCAATCAAAGAAGAAAACTCAGCCTGCATAAAGCTGCTTATAAAATGCTTTGTCAATTTTCTTTGTTTTTTGTTGAAATGTCAATACACAGAAAAGAGTATTATCACACAGTTACCCATGGAAGAAGGTTCTGAACAGAGAGAAATTATTATTTTTGTGCCATTATCAGCATAAAAAATACATACCATACTTCTACATTACTCAATTTGCAGGTTTTTAACAGAATCTTATTTAAAAAAAAAAAAACATGTAATATCAGACAGGCAGGAGCAACTATATCAGAACCTGTGAATATTTTTAATTTTACTTAACTTTACAATATGTCAATTATAAGGATTGCTGTGCAGTTGCTGTGCAGCAACTGTCACTTCAAAGAGTGCAATTTCAACTAGCCTCAAGAGAAAAGTTTCCAAAATGTCATGAAGCCAGTTGAAACCAGGTCTTTTCCAGTCTTCTCCTAGAGATACAACAAATCTCAAAGCACTAGAGAAATGCAGATGCCGCTGTATCTCTATGTACTACAGTATCTTTGTGACACAAGTACCACACTGTATTACAAGAATTTCCCAGCTACCACCAAACAGCCCTGTGATATGCTTCAAGGCTAGAACAAGGTTATATTTCATGGTATTGTTGCCTTAAGGGCTGAAACAGAGGCTAGACAGAGCTATAAGAATAAAGTAAATATTTATTAAAGGCCTTCAAGGCCACACCACAGCAGTGGCTATATATGCCCAGATGGCTCCAAGATGGAAGCGAAGGAGGGCTAGTCACGAGATCTCCCCCCTTTTATAAGTTTCAGCCCACTTGCATACAACAGTCCACTGTCCAATCAACAATTCCAAATCACAACGTTTCATCCTTCCTGCCTGCCTTCTTTCTTGCACGTTGTTTATTCTCTGGGCTTGGAGCTCGAAAAGAGTGTCCTTGAGGAGAGTGAGTTCCCTGCTAGGACCAAACTGCCCTGCCTCCGTCACGCTCTGACAAGATCCCAGCACCGCTTAAATACAAAGTCAAAAGCCACCCACCAAAACAAGACAGAAAAACCCCAAACCTAAGGCATCCGTATAACCAAATTCTTTCTAACTGAGCTGGATTCAGCTTTTTCTGCTTCAGGCCTCCTACTAGCACAGGCCAGCCACATCCAAACCACACCAACTGGTGTCTTGCTTTTGTAGGCGCACAAAATACACAGCCAGCAAATGACCTGTGCCATTTACATACCAAAGGTAGTAAAATGCAGTTCATATTGTACAGAGGAAGGTAAAATAGTGGAATATAGACAAATCAAAATTAAACTAGAAAGATACAAGATTCACAACAAGGTTTGAATCAAAAAGATAAAAGAGTTCAAAGTTAATAAATTTTCTAGGGCCATTGAAAAGACATTTCAACAAAAGTTTGAGAAAATGCTCCTTTTACACATTTAGCCACAGATCCCTGGGGATAGTTATTTTACTGTTACTCAAATAATTAGAGAAAAATGTGCATAATTTATGACAGACAAACCAGTTACTTACATCAAGTCTACAATGTGCAACAGAGTTCTCTGAACCACAAGTTACATTTTGTATAGACAAATATAAGACATTATAGAGACATTATCATCCAGTTTCTCATTGCTGCTGCTCAGTTGAGACTCCTTCAAACCCCTAGAATGTCCTGGCAAAGGACACCAATAATTCTGTCCCACACAATGGTTTACATCCTGGTACAGGGACAATATGGGATGCTGGGCAAACAGACCTGAAGAGAAACCTGCCAACCCTCTAGGGAAGGAGAAGTTGAAAAGGAAATGATACGCAGCAAATGGGATGAGAAAGAAAAGTTGCTTATTTGTCACCTTTACTATACCCAAATCCCATCAAGGCAGTCATCAAGAGAGATTTTCATTCTCCTGATTCACCAAACCAGAAAGGAGAGAGAGGGGGGGAAAACCCAAATGTCACCAGGCAACCAACACATTCCGATATTTAAAAACTAGAGAGGTATTTTCATCCCCACTCCATCCAAACTAAAAAACAGCTCAAGAACAACAGCTAGTTTTGTACTATGGCACATGAAAAAAAAAAGGGGAGGGACAATGGGTAGGACACACTTGGGAAACTACTCATAATACTCAGGAAATTGTTTCTGTTAGGTGTTATTTTCTTCCTTAATCAAATAACTAATTTATTATTCCTAATTTATCTGCCAGCTGTGAGAGTATTCTATTGTCAGCTCTCTGGGTCCAAGAGTTCACCAGATGGGATGTCCCCAAAAAACCTGATATAGTGGGGGAAGAATACAGGAACAAGGTGTGGTGTCTTAATCACAGCCCTTGTAAAACTAGTTTCTGTAGAAGCTGTATGTATGTGAAGTTATGTTTCGGTTAATGACTCTAGAAAAGAAGTGAGGCAAGAACATGCTGCGTTTCAAATTTCTTTAGGTATTAAAACTTAATGCAAATTCACCCCAAGCACCCCTTTGCCACAATAACTGATACAGGGAAAAAATCCATCATGGCACTTAACACACTGTCAGGGAAATAAGGATCCTGGGAAATCGGTTAGTACACATGGCACTTACTGGACATTTGATCTCTTTTGATTATTACTCTCTGCCCATTACCAGAGTGACACAATGCCTATAATTGCAAAGGGGGTGCTACTGTATGATTTTAGATTTTTTACATGCCTTTTGCTGGTTTCTTCCTGCACACTTACACTGACATTTTACTGAACTGGTAATACTGCTCCAGTATGGATGGAAAAAACTATGCAGGACGGGACCATTAGCCAGTAGAGCAGAAAGGGAAAAGTGTGCCACTTGGGCACCAGTGCTGCAGCATTACTCTGTAGTTCTGGGGTTTAGTCGATTTGTTTTATTGGTTTATTTGGTGCTTCTTTGTGGGGGGTTGTTTGTTTATTTTCTGTTGGGGGCATGGATATTTGGTCTTGGGTTTTTTTCAAACTTGTAGTAAATACACAGGATTTCTCAGTAGATACAGCAATGGGTTCACTTCCCTTTACAGGAAAAGGGCCTCTCTCTTAGAACTGCTTGTAAGTTTGTTTCATTATGAGTCATGATGACAAGACACTTCGGGGAACATGCATACTGAACATAAAAACACTCTGAAGAGAAGTGAAACATCAAATATGAGGAACTTATATATCACAACACCAGTGAAAACCAACTACAAAACTATGCCTCTGCCATGTTAATTCATAGGTTTAATTTTTAAAAATCTTATATAGGCATTCTAGCAAAATCCATCTCCACAGATCAAATTAAACCTCTGACAGTGAATTTCAGAAGTAATATGTTAAGCTTTATCTGGTGCCTATTTTTTTTAGAAATGCAGAACCACAATAAATCTCTCAGGGCTCAAAGAGCGTAGGCAATTACAATTAAATAGCTTGCAATATTTAGAAAGCTTGAAAGATTCAAATTCCTGTTTTATATGGCTTATGCTGCATTTAACTAGACTTAGTCATTTTATAGCTCAAGAGGAAATCCCAGATTGTGCTCACTGAAATGGGAGGTACAAACTGGACTGATTCAGAGGCAACCCAGAGGCTCCCTCATAGTCACATTGTGTCACTACTGCCCTCATGCTCCAGACAGAACATGAGACACCACAGTGGTATGCACTGTCCAGCAGCACTCATAAAATTTAATAATAATCTGCAACAGACAAGACAGCGGAGAAAGCAGCACACACAAAGCAGAGTGAGTCACACAGAGTCATGCAGCACCACAATGGTACAGATGAAATTTACTACTTCTGACTCCTAAAACACCAACCACTAGATTATGTGTCAAATTTTAAAATATGTTTTCCATACTAGTACTTCTGCTGTTTTTTGGCTCTGGTTGAGACCTGGCCTCAACACCATTTGACTGCCAATTTCATGAACTAGACCTGCCTTGCAAAAACAAGTTGCTCTGTTGGGGACAGGCCTACACCAATGCCACCTGCAATATCATTAACAGGATAGGAAGAATGGGAGAGGAAAGAGAAATGGGCTTCTCTTGAAGTTTTTTTCCCACCTCACCTCTCCTTCTCAGAGCTATTAGTTTAAAAATTCCATCATGTATTTATTCTTAAACTCTGAATAGAGTCTTGCAATCTATATCTCTAATTTATATAAAGCATTATACTGCTGTGGCAAGTGCACACTGACCAGAGACCTGTGACGAGAAGCACTGCCCCAGAAGTCATGCAGATTTAACAATGAAGACTACAAGCAGCAGGACTGGTTATAGTAGAGAAAGGCAGACCCCAAAATACTGAATTGAAAAGAATTAGTGAGAGAGCAATTTCAAAAAAGCTGCCTGAACCAGCTAAACAAGTATTCAAGTGGCCCTGAAGTTTCTGCAATCAGCAAGTCTCCCAAAACCCTTTTAGTAAGAGAAACATTTAAGTAATGTTCCACTTACCTATACTGCCAGTAAGGCTGAAACGTTTTCTGTCATTCTTGTGCACCCCTGGATATCGTCCAGGTATGATTCCTTTTT
>VXBR01000461.1:440080-470799 GCA_013400215.1 Cisticola juncidis | reverse complement strand
CGCGGGCCCGGCCGCCAGCGAGCGCGCACCGAGCGCTCAGCTGTGCCGGGGCAGCCGAGGGCTTGGCCGGGAGCCAGGCTACTGAGCTCAGCATTTTGCAATGCACTTCCTTTTCGCCTCACGGCTTTGCATAATGCCGCGGCCCCGCTGCCCTTAACCCCCGCGGCACTGGGGTCGCGGCCCCGCTCCGCGGGCACACCAGGACAGGAACAGGGAATCGCCGTCCCGGTCGCCCGTGACTGCGGGTTGGAAAGCGAGGAGCCAGGCCCGGCACCGCCCAGCACACGCAAACTGGGAAGGAACGCTCACAGCCCGAATTTTCTCCGGTTCTACCCAAGTCCGCATGCTGATAGCCAAGCACGGCACGGTGTTTACAGCAGCTCTGGTTTTAATCGCGTTCTCATACATGACACGTAGGAAGCCTGAAGGTGACGCCGGTGGCGCAGGTTGATTCACACGAGCGCAGAACGGGCAGAGCACCGCTGGCTCTGTCTGCACTGCAGCTGGGCACAGGGTGAACGTGGAAAGAGGCACCCAAGTCATAAGGAGGCGGCCTGAGGGAAGGCTCAGAATAAGCATGTTTAAACCTTAGGTGGAAAGGAGGCTAAGAATAGCTGTGATTATTACAGCTGCTATATCTGCTGTGCAGATGTCTTCCAATTACTTCTGCAATTCTGAAGAACATTAAGGAAGCTTTCTAAAGGTCACGACACTGTAGTTTTCACCTTCCATTCAAACAGCCCTGCTACTTTTGCGAGGGCTACTATTCTAGAGCTGTGAAGGCAGTAAATTCCTTCCCGCCACTCCACTCACACTGTTTTGGGACTCTCTGAAGACAGCAACCCATTTTTAGACTTCTGGTCCCAGACTGTAGCTCCATTATATCCATGAACTATTGCTGCCTAAACTCACCCCCAACAAACACACACCATGTATTTTGCAGGTAAGACGAAGAATAATGACAAGCATAAAAGAGAGTTTCACTATCTCTGAATCTCTTTTTCGAAAGATGTTTTAAGAAGGAAGTTAAGCACAAGGGCTCAAGATAGTTTAACACTGTCAAGTGCAAGCATCACCAACAGTTGGCAACAATTCCCAAACAAAGAGCTCAGAATGTACTGTCCTGTTGTGTTCTCCTATTCAGAATCGTATACCACCTGATCAAGTTAAGCTCTGGTTTTCAGAGACCGTGGAAAAACATTTTCCTAGAACAGACAGAGGTTTTGCCCTTTTAGGTGAACATCTATCCAGTACACACTGCCTTACCCAGTAAGGGGTACTCCTTTTAATGTAGTCATCACCCTAAGAAATGCCGTATGGAAGTCTTTCCTCTGACTGTCAGCATGACCTAAGTACCACAGAATTACAGATACTGCACACCTAAATCAGCTAATCTGATAATAAAACTACAGTTTTTAATTTGGTTAGCAAATAGATTGCTAACAATATACAACTATCACAAAAATTCTTTACAAAGACAAGAACCTTTTTACAGATGTTGTCATCAGCTGTTTCCAGCTCTTCAGAGTAATTTACAACCTAAGTAATTGTATTCCTGTAACCATGTCAGATTTCCTGAAGAAGGGCAAGAACAGCACTCGTAAGGACTCCTAAGCTTACAGGTATTTTTTTTTTAATTACAAACTAGATTTCCTAAAATAGATGTTCATGTTCTTAATAAGAAAAAAGTTCTGATTTTTAAAATTCCCCACACTAGGAAAACAGAACAGGGAAACAGCTATCTCATCTAGCATTCCTCGGATCAAGATTGCTCAGGGACAGTTTAAAGCAAAACAAAAAAGCTTAGACATTTGTGCCACAGTACTTTCATGCTACATTTTAATTTGAAAGACTGTAGTATCAACTGGAACTTCTAAACCGAACGAGCAGGTAGGAAGAGTGAAAAGAAAAGAAATCTCTTCCTCACACTCCCTCCATGTCATGTACATAGCATGATTTCAAGAAGAGTCCCTTTCACAGG
Source organism: Cisticola juncidis (assembly GCA_013400215.1). NCBI lineage: Eukaryota > Metazoa > Chordata > Aves > Passeriformes > Cisticolidae > Cisticola > Cisticola juncidis. The sequence continues at coordinate 468,818 of VXBR01000461.1, read as the reverse complement.
CTTCTGTAACCACCACTTTTAGGAAGTGTAGAAACTCCAGCCATCAAAAGAGAGCATAAACTTTACAATGTTATTAGACTGCAATACATGTGGCATACACAACTTTAACAGGTGGCATGAAGAATTTCAAATATCAACAAATACCTATCTCTTCTGCAATTCCTTTTACATTAAGTTTTATAAATGTTGCCCAGACTGCATGAGATGGCAAGCTGGACAAATTGAGGAGCTAACTACAACAACTAGAAGTATTTTATCTGAATGCATAACTGACACCAGTGTCTAAATGAATGGAATGTATCAGTTCAATGCCTCCAAAGCACCAAGGCACTTATCTGAACAAGAAGTTCCCCATAGCTATTATAACTGCCACAACATATATTTTTTAAGTAAAGATTTTACTAGCATATGCAACAACACAAAACTCTGGCACACTAGGGGATGACTTAATACTTGCTGTTGGGGCCATGAGTTTTAGTTTTTTTGATGATCACAAATTTGGTCTCTGCTTTAAACATGTACTTCTTTTACATTTAATAAATAACAGAGTTGGACAGGATCTGTATCTGATCTATTCTATCACTGCAGTATACAATTCATGGATTTACTGAGACATTAATCTCCCCCAAATTGTCCTAAAAATGCCAACTCCGAAAACTGACAGCAGCATTGAAAGGAGCTTCCATCTTCCTAATTTAAAGTTTTCATTTATGACACTTGCACAAACAATATCTCCTCATGAACCTCTCCTGTTTCTTCTGTTATCATAATACTCCTAAATCATCTTTGCTGATAAAATACAGCCTGAGACATTACAGAGTGTGACAAAATTGAAGTAACAATTACTTTTCAATGTAGTAGTGAACAGACATCATCCCTTTAGGTTTAACTTTTCACCTTGTTTATAACATTTCCTCCTCATGGTGAGTCCAGGTAGTGCTGTCATAGAAAACTATGTCCTTTGGGTGGTTTTTACTGTACCACCATTTTAATTATCTCAGTAGCCCTCAGAAAAGGTCATAAGTAGAGAAGCCAATCACTGTTTCTGGCTGCTGTCTGAGATTTGAAAGCAGGAAAATGACTGATTCTAGCAGCATTTACTATCACCTGGTTTGTGATACTAAATTCTCCCTACTAGCTTACCATTTGAAAAAGCTGAACATCTTGATATTAACATGAGCGGCTGCTACTATCTTCAGAAGTCTCCTTAAAATAATCACATTCTTAAATATATCATGATTTTTAATTTGCCATTTCTCTCATTTAAAACAATACACTTTAGTTCAGTCTGCTTTTTACCTCTTGGATTGTTTTAAGCTTCTGTCTTTAGCTGTAGAGGAGAGTTTGATAACTGCAAACCCCTAAAGCATTACAAGAAGCAAGTAACTTCAAAATTTCAAAATTATCTTCTAAAGATTTTTCATATTAGTTTTTAAGCCTTTTTGATTTCAGAAGATGTTAATCATGATTTTTGAACACTTTAGTTGCCATTTGCACAATACTGTAATTATGTACCTATTTAGAGTCTGAAAGAAATGATGTGTTCACACCTCTGTTCTCATTCACTTTTTCTTTTTCCTGCACCTTTTTGCATCATAACTTAAGAATAAACTTTTCAGAGCTAGGACTGATTGAGCTTACACAGGATCTTGCACAAAACAGACAAAATAATAAATACTGTAGACTACAGTACAGGTGGGTAATGGCAGAGATGAATGGGAAATACTGGAGTGACAGTATACTCAAGCACTGAAAAAACCCTTTAGTCATCTACTTATCAGCCAAAGACGATGACTAAAATCTAAACAAATTATTCTTTTAAGACAGATAAGAATGATTACAAAAAGCTTCTAATCCTTTTCCATTAGAGAGAATGGAAAAGGAGAGAAAAAACTCAACATATGAACAAGGAAGCGAAGGAAAGCAAAAGGACAATTTAGCTTAAAGATCATATAAAAATAAAGTCTCCAAAACTCTCAATTTAGGAGCTTTATTCTCATCTCCAAAGAGAAACACTAAAACAGCTCTCATAATCAGGAAATAGCTTTTATTTCTTTTGCCATTAAATATAAATCACTAGCCATGCTGATATTTTTGAAGACAAACGCCATTGCTAAACTGCACCCTTTTTGAAGCTAGGAATTGTGAGTTCTATTTAATAACAAAGTGAAGTCTTGCATTTCATTTTTCCACACTAAAACATGGTTTTCTCCTGTGAGCTCTGCACTTTCAAAAGATCTCCTTCTTGATCACATCTACAAAACCAATGTTCATTCATAAGTGGTCTCAAAAAGTGAGTTTGAAAAAACTTTAATTTGTCCCTTTCCTACCTTCATAGGTATCCTGCAATGAATAGTCCAGTATGCAAACACGGAGTGATTTCACTCAAATGTTACCAGGTTGCATTGTGGCATATCAAAGCTTTAAGCATCAGGCTATTTCATGAACTCTGCTAAGGAGTGACAGATACTACAGAGGGAACATTTTCCAGCCAGCTTGAATATATTTCAGGAAGTAAAGCAGGATACATGGCTTTTTTTTTTGCCTTTTTTTTTTTTCTCCTACCAGCAAAAGACAGGAAGAGGAAGAAGTTTGTCCAGCTTGTAAGGCTTTTACATGGTCTTTTTCACATACAGAACTACATCAGCTAAATCAAATCCCTGAAGGAAACATCTGAAGGAAAGAGACACTTAGCTATCAAGTATTCTATCAGTATTTCTATTCTTCCTCTTGGTCCTGGGTGGCAGGAGATGGTTAGTTTTTCCTCCTTTTACCTTGTCTTTGAGAAAAACTTCATTAGTCAGGCCCAATCTGATTTAAGAGCTGGCTAGGAGAAACTAGGTAAGCCAGACACAAAGGGGACATCCAATTTCTCCCTGGACAAAGATTTAGCATAAGCACAGGTTAGAAGATATAAAGTAATAGAATGTTTTATTAACAGTTTACGATTAGTATTGGGAAATCCACAGCACCTCAGGCTAACATACCTGGCACTGTGACCTCATGCATTACTTTCAGCATTAGGGAAAAGGCAGAAGATGGTACCAGCCACTGACACTTATTTTTCTTCCTATTCTGTCTCATCAAGTTTTACCAGAACTCCTCTCTGTGGTTTCACATAGTCACTCATCTGATCAATGAATGGACCTAGCTGAGCAGGGAAAAAAAAAAACCCACCCAAATTAAAAAAAATAAAGATTAAAAACCATAAAAGCCACAGTCTGAATCATAAAATACATAGAGTGCCACAGCCCATGGTAAAGTGTACTTGCAAACATTTACCACATCTTGGCCCTTTTAAAAGATCTTCACTCGTTTAAAATGTAGATTTCAAAGTAAAACTGGCTAAACTAAAATTGCAACAGAGACAGTAGGTGAAAACACACACCCCACTAACATTAATTCTCTACTTACTGCATTGCAAAGTAAAATGCCCAGAACATACATATTAGTTAAAATACTCACCTGACAAGAAAATATCTGTCCCTGAACAGTTTTTACTCTCATGACTACCTTCAGCCAACAAGACACCACCATGTACTAATCAGAAACACTTCCTCAGACTACAGATATTCTGAGTACACAACTCTATTTCTTGCAATTTCAAGTGAAAAAACACCAAGTTTCAACCTCTGCATTTCATTATACATGGTTCAGGGTATATACTGCTAGTTACTCTCTTTCAGGACAGTTCTGTAAATATCTAACAAGAGTTAAACATGTCTTCTTGAAATGTTAAGCGTCCACAAGAGACACAAATCCCCTTTATGCAACCTGCTGGAGTTTCCTGTTCTATCTTCTGTCCCTTACAAAAAGCTGTTCTAGTTCAAACCAGAAACTTCACTGTATTTTCTGCCTATAATATAGTGTTTATAACAAGCAATATGCTGTAAGGAAGCATCATTGGCTACTCAGAACTGTAAGTCTTGCAACAAAAAGAGTGTCATCATCACCAGGTTAAAAAAGAAATGCAAAAATACAATAACAGTATATTATGCCCCAGCAGTACAGTCCTAAAATTGTGTATCAAACAACAAAAATAGTTATGCAAAAAAAGAATTTAAGCTCCTTAAAATAAGCACAGTTCATAAGCTACTAGACATCTACCTGTTTAAGACAGACCTTTCTGAGCAATTACCCCTTCTTAATGACAATTTAATGGTTCACAAAAAACTTGAAATATTCCTGCCTTGCCCCAACATCAAAAAGCCAGTTTTTGAAACAATGGTATTGCTGAGACAAAACATAAAATAAAATTAACAAATATTGATTCAAGTGCATTGAAACACAGAAGGGTAACTTTCACATGACAAAATTAGGAGCCATTAGGGACTCAAAGTCCATCCAACAAAGGCCAAAAATATGGATAACATACTCACTGTCCAAGAAAAGCTACTGTTACAGAAAAAGAGACACAAAAAATCCAAAACTTGCAGAATGTCATCACAGCAACACCACCACCTACAGTGGTAATGTTCAACTAATAACCAAGCATCAAATTCCATTTCCATTTACAGAACGCTGGGGTAGAGTGTTGGGAAGAAGGGTCATTACCACTGTGGCATGCAGAAGAATGTTGTCCCAAATTAAGAACAGGATGTTAAAAACAGAAAGGATCATCAAAGCTAATGACAACAGTACTGAGTTCTCAGGAAGTCTGATCCAGACTGCCTTTGTTAAGGGGCAGTCTCACTGAGAAAATGAGGGTGAAGTTCAAAGCACACTAGCAGCCACCCACCCAAAACAGCAACTCTTGGGGAGCCTCTTGAAACTTCCCAATAGACAAAACATCAGAAACTGGGCATGCAAAATTGAGACCTAGAAACCAACCCATCCTTGTATAACTAACCCTCTCCCAAGATCTTTAGGGGAAAAAATGGTGCCCAGGCAGTGGCTGTTTTCTCAGAAGAGTAAACTTCCTTGGAGAAAAGTATCCTACATTTTAATACAAAGGATTTAGCAATAATGAAATATTAACAATATTTACACAGAATTCGCTTCTTGCTGTTCCTAAAGTACCGTATATCTCAAGGATTGCACCATAATCAAAATTCTATACTTCAAACATTTACTGCTGTTACTTCAGACAATGCAACTTTTTAGAAGTGTTTTTCAAAGAGCAGCTTTTCAAGTCTTATTATGAAGTGGCAGTGACCTCAAATTTTATCTAGTATTATACTCAAGTCAGTATGTAAGGACATAAATTATAAAATTTTAGTCAAAGCTATGCCAAAACTCCTATTGAGAATCCACTCCATGTCTCACATTTCAAGCTTCTGATTGAAGGGACAAGCTTAGTAAAGTACTGTAGAAGGTGAAGACATGAATGGCTTACAGGTGAAACCAAAATATTTAATGAACTGCTGTGACAAATATGGTTGCAGTGACAATAACCAATTTGGCTATAGTAATATCTGTTTCTGAGGTGGAAAATACTTCTGTAAGTTATTTTATCTTCTCTCTCCAGGGGGATGTTGGCTAGAACAAGAGTGTCACTTCCCTGTCAAATGAAATAGTCTAGGCAAAATTTACTGACGCACACAAACCAATTTCTCCTACTCTTTCCCTGCCTGGCACAGAATGATAGAACTGGGAAAGAAATATGTCTTCATCCTAGCTACCTCATGAGACATGATCTAATCTATGGACAAAATGACAACTTCTTAACCTAAAGACACTTAAGTAAAGACAGGGAACCTGCTCTGGCTGAACAGAAACAAAACTGCTCAACAAAGCCTGAACCTCACCAAGCTACATGTTGACTTCCAAAAATTTAGGGGAAAGCAAGAAGTTAGCCCTGCCACTCTTACCTAGACAAAATTATCTGAAGCATGTACAACCAGAGCAACAGACTGACTTGCCTGCTTACATCTTTTGATGATAACCCTTCTGTCACCTTGACAAAACAAAGCTTTATACATAATACTGTATAAAGTGTAGAGAACTTCTAAAGACGACCTGAAACACTACATCATACTGTTCTCTAGTGACAAAGATAGTGTCCTGTAGAAGCAGCCAAGCTTGATTTTAGTAGCTGGTAATTTCCTCATTAGTTGTGGGGGAAAAAAAATGAAAACAAAACAAAAACTCTAAAAACATACTTGCACAAATAGCTCTGTTAAACCAAGTTTCTTAGATCAAAATAACTTTGCCTTTGGACTGAAAATATCCATTTGCCTCCTCCAGTTGGATATTTAAATTCAAACCCATTAGCATGCTCTCCAATCCTTAAATTCCATTACTATTTAATTTCAGTGTGGACTTGTAGCACTCCAAACACTCTCCAATCAATTCTGACTTGAAAGAATCTAGTTTTCTCTAGCTGCCTTGTAACTCAGATATTTTCTTAACAATTTTGCTGATTGGATTAAAGTAATTTTAAGGAAAATTCAAGGCAAAATTTTATATTGATGGAATTAATGAAATAAATACTTTGTTAAATATGTTCACAGCATGAAGGGAACATCAATAAAGAAAACTCACTTGTCACTAATGTATTAAGTCCTCTGCTGAACCTGAGATACTTTCCTGCATCTGGCATCATACTAAGCATTTTATATTTTTACCTAGTCTCACATCTTCAACGATTTATTACACAATATATGAACTTATCTTTAAATATCATTAAATCTTTGTATTACCTTCTAGATCAAAACAACATCTGTTTCCATTAGTATTTCTGCAGTGTATTCTGAACAAAGCATTTAAGAGTCAGCCATGCCATCACTCATGTGACCTTATCTCCACCTGCTCAATATGTCTTCTGGAGTATGTAGGAAGACTACAGCTCTACAGGCTCCAAGTCAGTTTAGGTCCACCTAAATGAATATACCCAACAAGTAACAAGTACTTGACAAGTGGGTTGTGGCCACGATTTCCTCCTTACACATCCAGAAGTAATGGCTTAACATGCTTGAGGCTTTCCATTGAACATTCAAAGACATTTTCATTGTTGGGGCAGGGAGTAGAAAATAAAGCTTAAGTTCCCCTAAAGGAATACCACTTTAAAACATGAGAATTTGCTTATATTAGAATTCTGAGACAGGGGCAACCACATAAAATGGAGTTGTAAGTCCACTGCTTATTTATTTCCAGAAGTTGCTCTAGCGTCCTTCTTTCTGTTTTATTTTAAAACTTTGATTGCAAGGTGGTATCTGTATCTGTTTTATCCCTACTTTCTGGACTTCCAACCATACACTTCTGAAACACAACCGGAATTTCTTAAGCATAATGAAAAAACAGAAAGAACAAAGCTGTTTATTATAAGAACAACAGAAACAATAGCACACCCAAAACGTGAACTTTAGGAAACAAACATATTTTAGTTTTAATTTTTTTTTTAAACTCTATTGCACTATTTATTTTCCGTAAACATAAATGACTTCTCAAACAGCAGGAAGGAACAGCAGATGGGAGCACAGATCAGCTATCTGCTGCTCCATTTGAAAACAAGCTTCTAGGTTGTACTACAAACTGAAAACCCAAGTTTTCACCATAAAAGCGGGGGAAAGTCATCAGTACGCAGTTGGTACATAGTTATCCCTTCACCTGCATGAAATTGCTTGTGCTGCAGGTCTTGCTGTACACAGAAGTCACACAGACTGAAAACTGAGTCTCTGGGCCACTTTCAAGAGAAGATTTGCTGTTAAGAAAGGAAACTAAATAATTTCACTTTTCAAATGTAATTTTGCAGCTATTTTTCTAGCTTGTCAATTTTCTCTAACTGTGATAAACTGCACCCATAAAAAATAATGCTTTTATTGATTAAATTAAATAATCATTGACTTGCAAACTGCTTTACTTACACAGCATTCTCTGTTCTACACTGACACATTTTTTGGCATTTGGCCAGAAAGAAGACACTCATGTATTTTGCAACTATAATTTTTGAGTTTAGGTAATAAATAGTTGGAGGAGATTCTTTGTAACATTTATTTACATTCTGGAACAGTCAGAGCTATCTTGACATTTGTTGGTGAAAGGAGAGGAGGAAAGAAAAGAAAGGGCAAGGAACAGATCCTGACAGATAGCTTTCTCCACCTACACCACTGTTTCCATTTCAGCTGAGGCCAGTAATGAAACCAGAAGGTAAACCACTATAGAGCTTTCCTCTTGTTCTATTAAAAGCACATAATGAAAAGCAAAGCAAGTTTTTTCATTGCACAGAGAAGATATAAATAGCCAAAACTTCTCCAAGAGATAGCCTCAATTCCTCCTTACCCACACTTTGCTCTGTTCAAGATAATCTGAAGGGAACCAAGAGGTGGGGAAAAGAGGCAATCCAGGCAAAGCTTACATGAGTACCCTCATGACTCAAGAGTCTTATCTGTGTGAACTAAAGCAACCAAGTTCTAGTAAGCAGAAATCGAAGCAAATCATAGAAACAGCTATAACTGGTGGCAAGAAAACATTATGCTAACAGAGAATATGCAATTCATTAATTAATTCTGTAACTCATCACAACTAAAAGCAGCACCAATTCTGATCTCCATCCACTAAGAGAATAGTGTTAATGCTGGTATTAAAAATTCAAGCTTAAAAACTAGCTCCTGTTAAGAAGGAAATTGTCCCAGTTAAACTGGCAGGGTAAATGCTGAGTTGTGATTGCTTTTTAAGTGTTTTTATTTCCCATTTGTTTGGGTTTAAGGCTAGTCTGAAACCAGAATCACTTAAAATGCTCTCTTTTTGATTGTATTTGAAGCAAAGGCAGCTTGTGGTATCCTGGGCTGCAAGAAAAGGAGTGTTGCCAGCTGGTCAAGGAATGTGATCCTTCCCCTCTGCTTAGCACCACTGGGGCCATACCTGAAGTGCTGTGTCCAGGGCTGGGCTCCCCATCACAAGATAGACATGGACCTACTCAAGTGACTCTAGCACAGGGCCACAAAGGTGATGTGGGACCTGAAGCACCTGACACAGAAAAAAAAGGCTGTGACTGCTCAATCTGGTCAGCCTGGAGGAGAAAAGGCTCAGGGAGGTCTCATCAATTTGTACAAATACCTAAAGGGAAAGCATAAAGAAAACTGAGACACCCTCTTGTCCGTGGTGCCCAGTGGCAAGATAAAGCAAAACACAGGAAGTTTCTCTTAAGCAGAAGGAAACACTTTTTACTGTCATAGTGACTTCCTTACCAGTCTGCCATGTCTTTAAACTAGACAGAAATCTTGGGAAGGAGTCAGATAAAACTACTGACTTCTTAAGACCTTGCATTTATTGCCCTAACAGTTTCATAAGCTTTCTAGTAAATATTCTTCAGCCTTCACTGAGAGTTCAAAATCCCAGAAACAGAACTTTCTTCCTGAATTAATTCTGCCAAAAAGTAGACTAAAGAGTTTCAATTCTCACCTAGTCACTTAAAAAAGAGAGAAAAAAGACAAAAAACCAAACAAAAACACACCCACAAAAATCACACCAAAACACAACACAAAGAGACAACAGGATTAAGCTCTATTGATAATTGTTCAAAAATTCTAAAGCTTAATTTCAACTGCCAACAAACACAATGACAAGTGGTTAATGACCAAGATTGAAAAGCTCGAAAGAAAAGAGGAAATGTTTTTCTTTAGGAATCTTATCCTGCATGGAGCAGTAACTTCTTAAAAGAAACCAGTGAGGACCTGTTTTTGTCGTGTTCTTTAAAAGACATTTTAGTGCCAATGAATGCAAACATGCACAAAGTTATCAGCTGCATAACTGTTGGTGTGCTATACACTTGTGCACAAACTTAGGTACAAAATAATCTACAAATTTGACTTCACCTATTTTGAAAATTAGATTAAAGTTTTGCAAGCACTTAATCATTATTCAGTATGCTCCATATTAGTAGCATTTACCTTACAGCACATGGAATTCTTGCAGACTCAATTTAAGATTCATCAGCACAGCAAGGTTTCATGTTTTTCAGCTGCATTTGCAGCCAAAGCTGTGTTAGTAGCAGGAATATCCACAGGCATACTACACAGACACAGTGTACGTCAACCAAGCCCCAGTCTTTCTACAGAGAGAATCAAACTGCAAAAACAAACTGTAGCTTTTAGTAAGCCTTACTGCATACAAATCTTCACTGAATGAACCACATTTCCAGATTCAAGATAGTGGATTCCGCTCCTATACGAAGTTTCACAATCAACCATAATCAATGCAGTAAGAAAAAGAATTGTTAAAGAACTGATGTAAGCATCAAACTAAATAAGAACCCGGTGAAGCTTTCAAATTACATGAGTTATGAAAAACTGTAACAGTGAGGGTCATGGACAAGAAACTTCATCCCATTATCTATCTGCAGCAGATGAAGAACAGTACAAACCAGTCTGGAGAGAGGGCCAGAAAATCAGGAAAGGGAACATCATGATCCCAATATCTAGCCAAAGAGAATCCAGAATGATCCCCGAGTTCCAGAGATGCTGCTCTACACAAACCAAAAAGTGCCTTAAGTAACTGACATACTGGAAACAAAAAAGTGTTAAGTCTACAATTAGAGATAGGTGATTTTGACTTAGTTGGTGATCAGTGATTGCTATCCATTATTTTTGTATGTTGAAAGTCAGCTTGGGTTTCTCACTAACACAGAACATTTTGAATAGTACAAATCACTGTATCATTTAGTGTTGAGCCTGCTGTGCTCTGATAACCCTGACATGTCAGTGAACTGTTCTAAACAGTTTTCAAAAATGCATTACTATGCCCTTTCAGAATCCTAAATTCTTACTAGCTTTTGCTCCTTACAGACAATGTAGTTGAATAATTAAAAAGCAAAGTGATTTAAAAACAGTGTAAGAAGCTTAGAAAATAGTGGGTGTAACCAGTTTCAAATTGTTTTCTATTTTCAGTGAACACACTTGTACTCTGTAAAAAAGCAACGTGAACAGTCAAGTCTGCTGTAACTAAGCTCAGTGTCTTCTAGATACAAAACAGAACTGAGAACGATACCATTTTTAAGATTTCATGACTGCGACAGAATGGAACAAGATAAAAAATGCAGCTTAATTAATACAGTATAATAACTTATTCTAATTAGCGAATTTGAGTTGTTTTTGTTTTAACATTAAGTATCAGTTATTTTGTTTGAGATCACAACTCAGATAAGTTCAAACCCTTTTTCTCAAGGAAGACTCCCAAAGTATTCAGTCGCACATATTTTAAAAGTAGTAGCACAGCATGTTAGAAATGCTCTTTAAATTAAAGAAGAACCTAGTTTCTATTATTTTTAAGATCGGTAAATTCATAACAGTTTATAAACCAAAGTACAAAAACAACTGTTTGCCAATTATGAAGGTTGTGATAAAGGCTTTCATTTTGTCCCTCAAGGGAAAGCAATTTACTCTCAGCAAACAAATAAGCTGAAAGTACGACACTACCTTGGTTCATCTGTGGAAGACACCTCTTTCTCTACGTCATTTATCCTGTACTGTGCAATTGGACAGCCTCTTTGTTATTATGCTGTTGCATTCAAATTCCTTTTCTTTGTGCAGAACCTGATTTGATTTAGTGGTGGGTACCCTTTAAAGCAGAAGGAGCATTTCTCCCTAACAAAACTGTCTCCAAACAATGTTGCCAAGTTAGAGGATGAAAAGACAAAGCTAAAGTAGTCACACTGCTACATCAAGACTTTGTGGTAATGGTTTAGACACACAGAAAAAATAAGGAGCAAGTAGCATTCCTTTAAGGTTATCTAAGTAGTAACACATATGCAAAATAAGTGGTATCATGTCTATGGAAGGAGATTACAAAAGCAAGCACATCAGATACCGGTTTACAAACATCAGGGGTTGCTTATTTTGAATGAGTATTTCCATAACACTCCCACATAATGCTGAATTCAGGGAAGCCCAAGAGCTGTAGGAGCTACAGTTTATTTATTTAATCTAGTTTAACCCCAGTGACTCTGCCATTCCTCACCAGAAGACAAATCACACCACATGTGCAAGCATGTCCCTTCCTCCTTTTTAACAATTATTCTTGTGCATTAAAGCTCTTTATACAACCCAAAAAGCAGCATACAAAAGCATACAGTTTTATTTGCTAAATATTAAAATCCTTAAAGACAGTAAAACAAAAATAAATCCTTGCACTTCAGTAACACCACAACTGGGGGAATTAAGTTTCCAGATATGTTTCCAATCTGCACTCATGCTGCCAGCTGCCCTTACATTTGTGTTCTGGGAGTGGGGGGGAAAGTCTTTCCCACTCTGACAAAGGTCTTTGTTCTACTCAGAGGCCAGCTCACCTTACCTCTGAAAGTGTGAGTTTTTGTCAGCTGTTCATACAATAAACAGCTGTGGATGTATGAAAACCTATTACCACTGGCAAAAAACATAGGCTGGCAAGTAGTTTCTGTATTTACAATGCACAAAAGTCTCCAAACACATAACCGTTTCAATATATTCAGGGAAGTCTTTTTCCCCCTTCCTCTCACACCCAATCTTATAAGCCTTCAAAACTAGCCTGTGCAGACAGCACAGTAAATGTAATTAACTTCAGAATGCCAAATTAAAAGGACTCTCCCTGCTAACTGCTTAACATGAAATGAGAAGAGCAGCACAGTCTTCATCAGCACATAAGGTTAATGAGGGTTTTCCTAGAGGTCCTGCTCGTGCTTTAAGTGGACTAGTTGAACTGATATAAATCTAACAGGGTAGATGTATATCAACTCTGAACACTGTCAAGAGAAGAAATAAGTTACTCTACTTTTCAGGCATGCTCAAGAACTTAGCAACTTTCAGTGAACTTGTTGAAAGTCACAGATTTCATTCACCTGCTATGTTTTTTCTCTCTTGAATAACCTTCCAATTACGGTACAGTTCCCAGTGTGATGTATTATTTCAGTTATAACTTCAAATAATGACCAAGATACACATACTTTATCTGTTCTTCTGAGGAAACACTTTTTTTGCTGAGTGACCAGGCTGAATGAAGCTACACTCCAGTCTTCAGGAGAGGTTCCTCCTTTGCATTCACTCTCTCTGTATGAATCAAACTAAAATAGGCTTAATAAAGATGTGTCAAATTGTATTCATAATAACCAGAATGCAAAGAAATAAAAAAGCTTGCAGTAATCAGGAATATATTTCAAGATTTTAGTAATTAAGAATTGAAGGATTTCAAAATATTCACAACCACTTCATCTCTGGAGATCAGTGTCACAAATAGGTGGCTTAAATTGCAGCTGTCTTTTCATAATAAACTGCTTTGGGTATGGTTTATCTTTGTCTTTCCATCTCCCACAACTACCTGGAAGAGGAATGATGCCACAGAAATTAACTGAAACTATCATGAAGCTCAGTAACAAACACAGTGTGAACACCATAATTCATCATTCAATATATATATTTTTCCTTCACTGAGGGATTCCAATATTTCTAAAACTGACACTCTGCTTTTAAAGTCTCAATTTACTAAGTGTTCACAACAGTCTAAATCAAGAATAGACACTACTACCTAAAAGCGAGTTTCGTACGTGTGATCTGAATGACTATGTTTTGAGGCCTCCCAACAGCAAAGGTTTCCATGATAATGCAGAAAACATCTTCTATTTTCTTTATTACCCAGTGCTTCACTGTTCCTAGGAAGATAATACTAAAGAACACCTCCCAGACTAATTAATTTTGTGCCTGTTGTTTCTGCCCAAGTACTGTGAGCTAGAATAGATTCAGTCCTTGCATCCTGACTCTGTGATAGATTCATCTTGATGGAAGCTTATCCAATCACTATGCACACTAAGTTTTTCTGGGATGCATTTTGCAGAAATTGCATGCTAAAAGTAGTTTAATGAGTTCCTAGTTTGAACACAATTTTGTCTTTAAAGATTAATATATTTAGGCAGACTACTAAATGAACTACACCTATGATCTGCACAGGATGACCTGCAGAAACTTTAGTCTGAATTCGAACAGCATCTAAGAGGACAAAACTACACAAACAATTTTAGAAATTCTAAATTTTAAACAAATTTAAAAATGAAACCAGTATGAGCCCTTCCTCATATGTTCAAATTTAAAATCCAAGAGTTGTCTTAAACTTCTCTACTAAATCAAACAATCATGCATAACTTCACACCCATTGGGGCAACGGAAGAAACTATGCACAAGCACACCTGACGGTACATTCATTGTTCCATGGAAACTGCCCTGTGGATAGTCTCCCAACACAACTTTAGCCCTTGGTGGAAAGTGGTTAGGTGTCCTTCAGGAAGGTGAGAGACAAAGGTCTGAAGAGAAAAAACTACAGTGAGCAGCTGAAACACAGCAGCTTCTGGCCCTGCACCCACAGGCAGCACTCTCACCTACAGCTGCTGAGAGGGTATCTACATATTGCTTCTGGAGGGCTTTGGCAGGGATGGCAAGTGCAAGTCAAGATTTCTGAACCTATTCCACAAAATTCTGAACTTGCGAGCAAACCTGTATGCAAAGACGTAAGTGCATCGTAGTTAGCAGTAGACTCCTTTTCATTCAACCCAGGAGCCATGATGAGAACATCCTCTTGGACCTGTTCCATCAAGAAACATTAATCCAAATAAGTTTTACACTTAGCAGTGTTACAGAGACTCACTCAACTGCAGCATATAAAATTTCCAGGTTTTTAACCCTATTTTGAGTTTCCAGTAAAACAAATGCAAAAAAGTTTTACCCAGATTAAACATACTCAATTAAAATGAACTAAATACTTCTTCTAGAATTACATGAATTACAATCTTGGATTTGTGCAAATATAAAAATTGATGTACAGAAACTAACTTTAGAATTTCATGAAGATGAAGGATGTCCACAAGATCTGCTCCTCTCCTCTTCCCTCACCCAGGTCCCATCCTCCCTGGGATGTGCTGAATATAATTTACCCAAGTTTAAAAATTGAGCCCCTTTTTGTATTTTAGTGTGTTTAAAGAACCTCCTGCACTACTCATGGGGATTGTTATTTTTTTGTTAAGTTTTATGTGAACGACAGCACTGTGTATAGCTCAAAACCCTGTTCTCAACAGCCAATTTCCCCTGATTGTGATTATGTTCAAAATAGCAAAGCAGAAGTAGGAATAGATGTGGAGGAGTCAAAAACAAGAGAACCATGAAAACACACTAATTGGTACAGAAACTGAAAAACTAATACACTTGAGCGCTTTCCATTCTCCTAAGCAGACAAGAGTTCAACCTGGTACTTCTTTAACAAACCTGGCCTGCAGTAGTCATAGTCAGTTTGCAAAGTATCACATTAAACATCTCCGATGAACCTAAAACAAGGTATGACAGAAAGTAGACATCTAATTTTATAACCAATAATTTTATACCATTAGCAGTGGTGTTACAGAGCAGGAATAATACCAGACTACATAACTTCACTTTCCTCAAATAAGAAATGCTTCGTTTAGGAGCCTAGACAAACATGTACAATAAACACGACCTGCAGAGGTTTGGAAGGCTCTAGACACTTCCGTTAGGGTTGGAGGTCATGCAGGCTCTGTTCTACCAGGAGACAACCCAGCGAGGTGAAGAACACTGCTTAAGCTTTGCACAACTTAAGGACCCCGTGTCTTGCTCATGAATACCTGTAACAGTCCAACAGGCACAACTGTCCAGTCAGAACTGCAGGAAGCCTCTAGAAGGGAGCTAACCAGATGAATACTTCCTCACTGAAGCAGGTTACTGTTAAAAGCAAGCCAGTAATAAGCTTTGATCTCCCACCATGCAAGCAGTTGAGAAAGCCAAAGCACCCTCCCCCAGACAGGCCAAGTCCCACAAAAACTCTCTTTATGGTAAAGTAAACCATTTCTGCCCCAAAAATGGCTCCATCTGCACTGTGAAGTGTCCAGCAAGGTTCTCATGCACTTCTTCACTCCACCAGTTCTGGGCAAACAAAGCTCTGCATTAGTTAGTTCTATCTGGAATAGATCACTAATTGACTTTGAGTACTGAAAACAGACCATTTCAGTAAACACATCTCACTTACCAAAGCAGCTGTCTGTCATTTAGCTTCCACACTACAGAAGTTATACAAAAGCACCATTCTGCTAAATTACTATTCTACGTGGGGAACCAGTAATGATACTGGAACACCATAAAGCTATTTCAGATTCTCAGTAAATCCATATCAAAAATACTTAATTTTACAAGCAGTAAGGTGTTTTCTCACCTACAAACCAGCCCTGCAAACTCAGCTTGAAACCTCCACACTGTGCTCCATCAGTTCTTTCTAAAGTATTACCACAGTAAAAAAAGACAATGCCAGACACCTAAAACTCTACTACACTACCACAACCCTGCAACCTCCAGTGACTCTTGAGTGGCCACAGATCAAAGCTCAAGAAGCAAAAAAGAGACCTCTCATACTTAGTTATGATGGTTCAGCAGGTCTAATCACACAAAAAGCTGTGAACACTTACCTTAGCAACAGCTATGAGGAAAATAAACATGAAACACACAACGTGGACACCAAACAGCATAACAAGGAGAAAACCTACTTCAAAAGTCTGTGTTGTAAGTATGCTGAAGTTCAGCATTGTCACAAAAGAAAAAGAAATGTATGAACTTTGAAGGCAAAAAGTATCTTTTGCAACAGCTATGCAAATACAAACTGATATGAATTTGCACAATTGGACTAAACGGTTAGGTATTTCCTTCCCCTTTCCTGTACTCTTGAAGTAAACATTTGTCTGGCTTTCTTTTAACCACTGATGGAGTGTGGGAGGGGTACTCATCACTTAGCCAAGGTTTTGTGCCACAAAAACAAAAAAAAAAAAACCCAAAAAAACCAACACCACCCCACTGTGGATGAAGTGATATGGCAAATGGCTCACTTATATATGCCTAGCTCAGGAAAGGCCTGTCCTGATGACTCTGAAACAAACAGGTTGCCTTTTGCCACAGGTGAACTCCCAAACACAGGAGCTATCTCCTTTCCCCAGGCAGCAGTTAGGGCTTCATGTCTGCTTTAGGCCAGTCTAAGTGTGACTGACACAGAAAGCAACCCTGCCCTTCCCAGTGCCCCCTCATGCAATCTTCTCAGCCTTGCACCAAGAGTAGCATTCTCTTGGCAAATAAACCAGGTAAAACTCACCAAGCGAGATCTGAATTCGTAAGCAGGCCGGCTGTCTGGCTCACCATGCAGCTCCACAAGCCCTAACACAGGCTGAAAGCTTGAGAACTGCAGTGTTCCTTTGACAGCAGCCTGCATTTAAGCTAGCCTAAAGCAATCACATAACTTCAGGGTGAATGACACAGTGGTCATCACAGTGGGTGAAGTTCGCAAATGGCAATTATAGAAAACTTTTCCAAAATGCAAGTTTATAAGCACAGCAATGTGCATTTTCTGTTCTAAGAGTTACACAATGAGGCACAAAGAAGTAAATGAGTCATGGCTCAGCAAATGAGTCAGTTCTTTCATTTACCATATTCATGACAAGTATTTCACCATGGAAAACAATTATTTTGATAGGCCTGTTTTGTAGTCTGTCCTTGGAGGAGTTCACTGAATGACAAGAGATTGCAAGCCTGCTGAAACAGGCTCTTGGAGAATTCCCATGCTCACAGCCACACTGTGCTTCCGTATCAGCAGCTTTCCTTAGGGCAGCAGACTTGGTTAGCCAGGATTGTGCCCCCTCCCTAAGAAAAGGAGTAACTGGAAATGTAGTTAACAACTCTCATAGTTTAAGGCTCTTGTCACTTACTATCTTTGTCAGACAATGTAAGGTTACCAGCCTTAAGAAGACAGACATCTGGCCTGTAGCTGCACTTGAAATCCATATTTACAAAGATCAGAAACTACGGATTAGAGACCTTGTACAGCACACCACATTTACACAGGTTTTGTATACTGGTACAAGAGCGTCCAAACAGTGACATGCAGCACTCAGGTTAGTGAAGGCCCTGTGCTGCTGCACCACATCAGGGCCTGCAAGCTGTCACCACCACAACTGGACACCACTGTTAGACACCTAACAGTGTCTACTGCCCAGTATGTACTGCCCACAAACACTGCAGGAGACCCGTGTTTGCAAATATACCCATTCCTGACAGAAAGCAGCTGACCAAAGTTGCTTTAATGTGTGCAAAAGGAGCTGGTCAATGCAGAGAGTATGGTGTGAGGGCAGTGTGCTCTACAGGGAATAAGCCCAGCAAATCTCCCTCCAGCCTGCATTGAACATGCTGCTGCTGACTCACCTTATTTGTACCCAGCTACTGATGGACATTAAATTGCAGGCTCCTTCTGCAGCAGTCCCACATCCAGCCCACCGTACAAATACAGCAATCCCCACTCTGCTTCTGATACTTCAAACCAGCATCAACTGCAATACAGGTGGATCTGCTCTTGACTTTGTCCTAGACAAACACCATACACCCCAATCCCCAGGCTCATAACACTTACTGCCTCACCAAGGTTGCATGACATGCCACATGTACCTCCCGGGCTCCTGGAGCAAAACAAAGCTATACAAAACCCCCAATGCCTACCAATCAAGCTACATGTATACCAGGCTAATATACAGACACTCCTTGCACTCTAATTCTGCTAATTTTCCCACCTCACTCACCCATTAACTTTTTCCTGAGGTGCTTTCATTGTATCACACCACCAATTGTGTCCCACATCACCCTCACTCCCACAACCAAGTCAGTGAGTACACCAAGGCCCTTGCCTGGAATGTGGTTCTGCCATTGGGCTCTTGCTGGCTTCAGTGCAGTGCATCACACTGGGATGGCTCTCACCATGGTCTCCAGTGGCGGTATCTTCTGGATTCAGGTTCCTGTATTATCAGCACCTCCAGAAAATGTAGATTCCCCTCCCAGAACTTTGAACTTTTACAGATTTTAGTGTTTCTCCTTTTACTTCCTAAAATCACAACTTAGTTTCTCACTCCTCAGTCATCTTCCTCTGCTTCTGCCTTTCCAGTGTTTCTCAACACTTGTTCTCTACTTCTTAACTTCCTCTGGTTATTCAGTGAGGGAGGTGAAGACAGACCTCATAACAGGCTGGATTCACTGAAGCACATGCCCATGATTCACATCTCTTCCACTCATCCATTCTAACATTTCATTAGCTATCATTTCACCCTTTGAGTATCAGGAAGGAGCAGCTTTGATCTCACTGACACCTTGCTCCTTTAAACATATTTTACATACTAGGACTATTCAGCTTTCTGACAACAGTAGCACTCTTCCTTGTCCTGTTGAGCAGACACAAGTCTTCCCTTCTACGTATAAGACAACTTTGGATCTCTTCACTACTGAGATTACAATGTTCACAGCTGTCCTACATTTTTAGTCATCACTAATCTTATACGCCTACCAATGTTAAGTTTTTCTTCCTCATGGCCTCTTATCAACAGGAAAAACTTCTCTAGTCCTTCTGATCACCATTGCAGCAACTCTGACGGCTGACTTCCTCTTTCCCCTTTGTCTGAAGTACTGTCCAATGAAGCTGTGATTCACTCTTCATCAGATTTTTTTCTGCACTCCCCATCCCAGGTCAGGTTAATATATAGGTTCTAGGGGAAAAAAAATCTGTTGTTCACAAGTCTGTGTACCATAAATATCCACTACTGGGGGGAGGGGACCAAAATAAGAAAACATGTCTCTTTTTGCAATAAACAATGCTTTAAAACTAGGCTATTTAATGTTTGTTCAGGAGAATTAAGTATTGAAAATGGCTTACAGAGAATGAAATTCAGTTAGAGTCTACAACTTTATCAATGAATAACTAATGCTATGAAAAAATCTCTTTTAAACAGTTGTATAAGATGAAGTCAATGGTTTTGTTATACAACCAGTCAAGCTTCCATCATTACGTAACAGAAATAGCTTCTCCTAAAGTAAAATCTGGCAAACATCCTTCAAATACACAGAAAGTCACATCATCTGAAAAATCAGAGCATTACCTTTGTATATCAGATACATCTTATTTATAAAATTGAAATTGGAACAAAAGTTTGGAAAGTGTGACAGGACACGCACTGCATAACTTAAAACTATTTTACAAATTCAAAAGCTACTGAACAGCTAAGTTACTGCTTGCTAACCTATCTTCCACCTTGAGAGCTGTATTTCATTTTGTAGGAGAAAGTCTACCAGCTTCCATTAAAAGGAGAGCATACAGAGGGAAGAGTTGTTTAGGCTACATCCTCCTTAAACTTACCTCATCAGGTATCTAAGGAGGTCTTTGACCTCTATTTTGTCTCTGGAAGTACCATTTCCCTACTTCTCTTCTTGGCCTCTCATCTATAAAGTACATTTTACTTAGAATTTCACCACCTTTCTTCTCTTCAATATAGTACTCAGTAAGACAAACTCTTGTTTACTCCTAAACACATCTTTGCACCCCGCTGCCAAACAGTCACATTTATCATCTACAAAAATTACCTAGAAATCAAACCAATCCTGTCGTGCCAGGATACACAACTTTAAAACCGATCACTCAAAAATGTCAGTAAAACTAAGTGGTATGCTGCTTCTAAAATTTATCCATACAACTAATAAATTTATTCTCAGCTTCCTTATCCCATCAGACTTTCACAGCATCTGTTATATCATGTCCCAGCCCTAGTCACTGCCTGCCATTCATGCATTAGGACATTGGGCTGAAGTCACTTCTATTAATTCATGCATTCGTATTTGATCAGGAAAGCTGCATGATGGTGCTCTCACATATCATGGCTTACAATAACAGAAAGATAAAAAACAGCTGTGCATTTTATGTCATCCTCATCCTCCTGCTGTAGAGGAAGCAAAATAGAAGTTCGGAGCGTCTGTAAAATATAGTTACACTAAATGCAGAAACAGAATATAATGCACTTGACATTTTATCCCCCAGACACTAACTGTAGACAGTTTGCAAGGTTTCAGTTTACAATCTAAATCAATGGAAGAACTGAGACTCATTTTGCATGTACCACAGCAGCAGCACAGCCAGCTGTCCCAGCTGTCATTGATAATAACAGTATTACAGAGGAAAAGTGTTCCATTTTTTCTCTTTTTTCTTGAGCTAATATATTAAGCAATTCATTTAGACGATTATTGATTTTTTTCCTCCCCCGTTCTTGAACTTCTAAAATCAGTAGACTCTGCAGAATTGTCCTAAAGAAGAACGAGCCATGGTTAATCCAGTAAGCACAGTCACTAAATCCAGCTTTGGAGTGTGGAGAGTGGACTCAAATATGCAAATGAGTGTTTTACTAAGGCTTTCTACCCTCCCAAAACACTGCATTGTATTCCACCAACAGCAGAAGCAGTGTCTGATGGAACTGGTTTGGAAGCAACCAACAACTTACAGTACAGTTCTCCACTCAACTGATTTCCTCACATTTTCCAGAAGATCCCAAGAAGATTATTTGTAAGTGTATTTGGTAATGAATTATTAATACAGATTTTCTCTGCTATCCTTTCATAGCCTCAGCTGCACATAAGAGGAAGGACCAACAATCAAGCATATGAAACTCTGAAGACCACGGTACCTGTATTTATTTATACTACTGACAAACATAATCAATCCCATCATCATTCACTGAACATGGATCGGTGCTCCATGCACTTCAGCCTAGTGAAAATATCAAAGCTGAATGTAGAAATTAAAAACTAATAATAAGGCTCTAGGAGCCAAAAGTTTGTGTTGCTACTAGGCCTTGCACACATAATGGAACATTGCTATGCAGCAAAAAGGCAGGCCACAGCATAAAAGGAAAAAGAGTCAAACTCTCAGCATACAGAAACAAATCTGAGAGTCACTACTAAAGCTTTAACCCAAAGCCAAGCTCTTAACACAAGCTTAAAAACACTTAAATAATTAGAACACAGGCAAATTTGATCCTCTGCTTGGTTACAGGCTGTACATTTGTCTCACACTCCATAAGGCTTTATCCAGTTTTAAGTGCATTGATGGTTGAATGTTTTTTATTTCATTAGTCAGTGTAAATTAAGCATTGTAGTCAGCTGCACCATTCCTGCATAGTTCCTGCACTGTCACTGCATTCCTACTGGCTGTCAGTAACTAGTTAGCAGTTAAACTTGGCACACATACAATAAAGTGTCTCATTTCTTAAAAGTCATATAGCTATGCAACAGTTGATTTTTCAGACCTTTAATGCAATTATTTGAATGCAATTAATTTCTGAGTAAAAAATAAAGAAATACACAATAAAAAATACATATTAACATGTACTTCTGTGAAATACCTTACTATGCTATTTCCCCCACTATTTGTCCAACTATTCCAAAAATGTATTAAAGTTTTGACGCCAATTAACAATGAAGGGTGATTTATGTAAACAGGCAGAATGTTAAATAAACTCCAATAAAAGGTAAATCACCTGAATTTTTAGAACAGTAATTCAGTAAATGGGCTTCCTATTTATCTGATCAGCTAGCTCTACTAGTGCAAATTTAAACTTACTGACAGGTTTTACTGCATCCTTCCAATTAGCGTCACTTTCTCAGCCATTGCTCTTGCATTTCCAACGCAAAATTTCCAGGTATTTCAAGACTGTCAAATACACTCACTTGCAAAGAGAAATGGAGGCTTAGAGTAAAAAACAATAATAAAAAAATAAACTTTAAAGCCACAAAAAACCCCCACACACTCCCCTTTTCAAGGCATGTATTGGTGTGCATCACAATTACTTTAAAACATATTTTAAACCTTGCTGAAATCTGCCCTCTTTGACAGTTTGGTTTTCACTTTGCAGAGATGTTTAATAAAGTGTTGGTCAAAACTCCACATTAGGAGACTCTTTAGTCTATACTGAATTGTGTCACATAAGAAAAAGTCTTTTGTATGCCCACTCAACTCTTACAGCAGGCCTTTTATCAGTCCTGACTTAACCACAAAGGAAGTACACATTGTAGTCACTATAAGAAGGCTCCTTCAGTCTGTTTGCACATTTGCAGAATTCAGTCAGAAAACAGCTATTTTAAGATGTTGATTTATATCTCAGCTTTTCCAGACTTTCTAGCCCTCCACAGCAGGGCCAAGGCAACAAAGGCTGGATGCATGTTGCTGCTTCAGAGGACAGCAGGGTAATGTGCCGTAAGGCCATCACATAAATCATGGTAATTGGCATGTAGCTGGAAGGAGAATGCAAACCAGTGTCAGCACCAGCCAACATCGCTAGTGATCCAGGTCACAGAGGGTTATGAAGCCACATCAAGGGCTGCACACATACCCAGCTGAGAACTTTTTACGTATGTCGTCTTGGACAGTAAATCAAGAGGAAAAACTGGAAGTTCAAGGAGACAGATCTCTCAGAATAAGTGCAGTTGTTGGACAGCACTCAAGTATTCACGTGCTGTCAGGGTGACTGCATTCCAGGCAATCAGAATTCACATTAAATCTGCATCCTTGCTGCACATGAAAGCTTTTTAAGATTTCAAATTAGTTCATGTCACAGCATATTCATAAATTAGGATAGCTTTTGCCAGTTAAAATAGTGTGGTCCTTTTTTGACGTGGCTTTTGGGGGTTTTTGAGATGCAGTGAATTCTACTACCTAACCCCTCAAGAAAACAAGCTGAAGAGAAAACAAGTTAAGGAATGTCAGCTGCTTTCCTATACTACTGTAGCTTTGCACTTATATTTACACTACCGCAAAACTTCATACTTTATCTTGACATCACTAGATTACCTAGATAGCAGGTGACACTGAAACTGAACTCATGCAGACATTTCTTAGCACACGCCATCTACTACAGTTCATCCTTCAACAGAAAGAACTGCATGTGACAAATGTGACTGCATGTCTAGCGAATTTTTTCACCTGAATTTTTTAAACTAGAACTTGACCAGAGTCTTAAGTAATGGTTTGATTTCACGAGGTTCATTTATAAAAGCAAATGATACAGCAAAATGCAGCAACTAGCTAATGATTTTAAAAGAAACCAGTTTGTCTGATGATGACTTTTATGTAGCTCCAGCTGACCCTCACACACAGGTTTGGCATTTCATTAATAGCTCACCTCTGAAGGTTAGCATACAGGGAGAGAGAGCGAATGCAGGCACATCCACTGCTGGCATGACAAGTGGCTCAAATTCAAACACTGCTACATATCAAAACATCAGATCATATACAAAGATGGAATCACTTCCTAAAAGGAATGGCAGCTTTGAAAATGACTTTTTCTTCTTCTAAATGAGGAAAACCTTGAAACTAAGGGGAAAATGGAACATAAGAAATATGAAAACTGACCTAAAACAAACAATGAAAAATTTTGTTACATGAACCAAATACAACACTCCTGTATAAAAGAAGACTTCTCATTTTAAAAATTGTGATGGCAAGTGATTAGCAACTATTTTCCTTAAAAAATAAATCAATTCTGCAGCATTACTGACATTGTCCAGTTACATTTATCCTACCATTCCCAATTACACAGGAAGACAGTATATACAAGTTTTGTTTTTGTATCTTGAAATCACTCTAAAATACTTTCATTCTCTTGAAATCCAGATTAGATATTTTTAGAAAGCCTGAATTAAAGGCAAGAGCTGATTTACAAAGCTTTTCCACCTTCAGCAATCTGGTCTTGAAAGACAGCTTTTTTACTTCTTTAGTTCTATCTTCTTTTCAGGGTTTCCAAAGAAATTATTCAAGGTCAAGGACAGTGTATTAGAGCACAGACACAGAAAATAGCTTGCATATTCCCCAATTAATGCATTGCATTCCAAATCTAACAAGGAAACTGGAATGCATTAGATGTCTCCCTTTCAGGAGGAAACATTTTAAAATCAGCTTACAAGTTTCTGTTCTGGAATTTGGAAGTATCAGTACTTATTTCTTAGAGCAAACTGAAACTGGAATTGATGAAGGCATTTTCACAAGACTCTACTAGTCTTGGAACTAAGTCCAAAGAAGACCAGCAAAAAAGTCAGACATCATTTGTTTATGCCCATACCACAATATTGTATTAACAAATTCTGGATTACTTATTTTACTCATACATTTCTAACCAAACCCCAACTTAAGCCGACTGTGGAAGAACACAATTGTTCTTTCACCATGTCAGCACACAAAATTCTCCTCTTCAAACAGGCAGAATTTAACACAACCTTTTCCCCTTGGAAAAAGGTCACTACACATACCAGAACAACTTAGTATCACAGGTCAAAAAAAGTTTAACGCTAAACACAGTGCTTGCATTGCCACTAATGATAGCCTTAGTTTTTCACACAACTCAGTATTACTTTCATTAAGTAAATAATTTTATTAAATATATCTGGTTTCATCATCAATTACGTATTTATTGCATGCATCAGTGAGGATCATCGTATCTGCTAGAAGTCGTAGTTCAAAACTCACAGTACATCACATTTGTAGCACCTTTGCTAATAAAATACTTGGTATGGCTTCATTAACAGGAAAAACAGTGTTTTATCTTATACCACTGGCACTCAAACAACTGAGTCTGGAAAGAAGAGAAATTACTTTTGTTTCACTTGCTCTGCAATTTCAGAAAGTTTCAGTAAAGATGGCTAGAAGAATCAAAATTTAACTCAAATCAGTGTCCACTAAAAGGACCTGAACTCTGCTGATTATACTACACATTCCACCAGATTTACATGCAGCCACCAATATGGTCTTCTAAAGCCTTCTCTTGCTCCTACTGGAAAAAAATGGCTTCTCCTGGTTTTCAAAGCAAAAAAAAATCTCGTCTTTAACTTAAGAACAAATGAAAGAAACATCAGTGACCTTCACCTACTATTTAACGAAGGAGAAATTTTACTTTGCTTTTCTCTAAGAAGCATTTTGGTTACATCCCTCAATCAAGTATACCTGAGGGGCTTCCAAATCAGAAGCCTGCAGCTCCAAGCTAATGATGCTCTTTAGGTGAACCTCCTTCCACAGACAAGGCAGCTTCCTATCTTGTAATATTAACATCATATTCTAGAGCTGTGGGAAGTGCCAGTTAGCGAATTCTGTCCTCCCTCCCTAGGAGTCCTTTCCCTCCAGCTCGCTTGCCTGCCATTCATACCTACAAAGTATGACTTACCACAGTCACAGGTCACCATGGAAAGGGCTCATGAGCAAGCAGGGTCTATGGAACACAGATAAACCTACCCCAAATTACCAACAGACAGGGATAATGTAGGAGTAATTCCAATACATATCAAAAAATTTTCAAGTACTTCTAATGCAGCTGCAGCTACAGCAGTGAAGCTGAGTTTTACAGCACTAAAGCCAAGGCAGCCTCTGTCTCTCCCCAAGCAAGAGTCATACCAGCAGAGGCACAGGGGTTTATTTCTTCTCCTAGAATAGCTGCATTAAGGGCTCTCGCCAGGTCAGCTGCGCTATTGAGGGATCACACCTCTTCCTAACCTTGACAGCCACAGCTGTGACGACAATACAGTACTGTGTACTAATTCAGGACTAACCTCAGAAACCAAATATATACTTCGCCATCTAAAACTGTCTGCTTGCTCCTGGCATCTTCACAAATTTGGCCAAATGAAACACAGCCTAATTTTCCTTCCAGATTGTTGTATTTACTCACAAAGCGCTTTCTTGTTTAGACTGTAATTTTTACTAAAAATACTTGGTTTGAAATAAGTTAAACACATACATGCTAAAAGAGTTGTTTTATGCAGTTGGGAAGGTTTGCTTTAGGAGCTTGCATTCTCTGGCTTTCTTAAAATAAACTAAAAAGGAAAAACGTTCACATCCAGTTGAAGCATATCAAAAAGACATAAATAAATTAGATGCAAATTGAATTCTGAAGGTATTTTCTTTGGAGAAAAATCTTTCAAAATTAGGTGATGCTAATTATTATGCTAGGAGAGTACCAATACAGAATAGGCTAGCAGACGACCTTACTGACTGATTACCAGTGTGTAACACTGTGTGTGTCATTATTACATCATCTTCATTTTATTTCAGATTTTCTTTACAAGACAGCACACAAGAGATTAAGTTGGTAGGCATGACGCAGGATCACATGAAGATTTTTAGCAAACCTTACATACAAGGTTTGTGAAATCTTCCTGCTTAAAACGATTTACCATGATAAAACTGTCAGAATGTTTATTCAGTACTAGGCCAAAAAATTTAAAATGCAAAATTCAGAAGCAAATGCTGTCATTTAACTACCGCTGAACTGAAATTTATGTGTCTCTCAAATCAAGTCTCTGTTATAGTAATACTTCAGGTTACAAGTAAGACTGTTAGAACTGGCATGCAATAAAATGTATTTTGTCCAATAACTGCACTTTTCCATAGTTCACTAGTAAACATTTACAGAGTTTCCATTACTCATACTGCAAAGAACATAAGTTCACATTTTTATGGTCACTAAACATGTACTTACATGAACTTAATTCTAAGTTTTCATCAATGCTACACATTCAGCTGTATTATATGGAACCAGTTCCATTCTCTGCCCAATAACTCACTCTAGAGCTGAATTGCCTTTAACAGTTGCACCTTTCTGCTTCACAAGGAATATCTTGTCAGCAAGATCCAGTCTTAATGACATAGCTACCTACCCAAATTACACAAGAACTTTCCTACAGCAGGACCCAGCCTACCCAAGTCCTCCACAACTCCCTCACCAAAGGCGTCAAAACAGCTGACATCTTTCATATCACCACTTTCCACTACTGTTTTTGCACAGAATTTCAAAGGAGGCTCACATAAGGTTGGGGGGAAAATTACAACAAAGCAAATGTATTTTCAGCAATAGATACAGCATTTGTCTGAAATGCATTTAAGAGTTCCAGAAGAAGCTGTCAACACTTCGGTCGTTATTTATGCATATTATCCTTCTTCATATTGACCCCTGACAACATTACTCAATGCCCTCCCCTTTGAAGACACGCAAAAAGTTACTTTTTTTCTTTCACAACTACTCACTGAGGCCTATTCCACAGCTGAAAGCAAGCAAAGCAAAGTCCATGCTGGGTGTCTGCCTCCTAGAGAAGATTGCAGTTTTTATTTATTGCCCCTTGGCTTTATTTTCACAGTGAATTCCTGGCTTAAATGCAATCAGCCAAGAAACCCTCCCTATGTGCACTCCTGTCATTCCTAATCGCTTGCAAATAGAATCAAGTGCAAGCAAAACGGGGAAAAAATCTCAGCACTGCAACTAAACTAAGAAAGCCCTGCTTCTTGTGTTGCCAGTCCTGAGGAACCACAGATGTACCTCAGACCCCTTGGAAAGAGAATATCAAAAGACGAAATTTATAAGAAAGGTAATTAGATTGAAAAAAAAAAAAAAAGTCCCCCTAGGCAGAAGAGAAGGACGCTGAGCCTAAGAGCAGGGACACATCTACCCTTCGGGGAAATAACCTGATGGCACATTTGCAAGGTGCCCGTCAAGTCAAACCCGCAGCAGGCAACACCGAGGTTTTGGGGGAGCATGAAGGGGGGAATCCCGGCGCCTCACACAAACATACACACACACCGAAGCCGCCGCCGTCAACAAAAGGCGAGCAGCAGCCTCTTTTGTCTGTCTTCCCCTTTTCAGGGGAGGAGGAGGGGAAACGACAGAAAACTGAGAGAGGGGGGNGAGGAGCCGCCCCCGGCACACAGCCCCCCGAAAGTGGGGGAATACCCACCTCTGCAGCCCTTTAAACACTGGCAGGGAGGAGTTAACCAAGGGAGCCCGCAGCGGGTGAAGAACAGCGGCAGGCGGCTGGGCTGGGGGTGAGGAAGAGGAAGGGGGTATTGTTCCAGTAGGAGGAAGAGCTTCTTCGCTTTCCCCCCCTTGTCACGAAGCCGCTTATCCTAAAGCAAACCCCCAGCCATACCACCCCCGGCCGGGCGAATCGCGCCCCTTTCC